>CAJPEV010001010.1:0-81927 GCA_905338385.1 Darwinula stevensoni
CAGAAGGTTAGAGGCAAGAATGCAGGAGAGAAAAGCGTTAGAGACAAAGGTCCTTAGGGGTAATTAATAAATCAGGAGCCGTGTGAGAGAGAGAGAGGGATATGTCTTAACAAAGACAATTTGATGGTCTGCCGGGACAAAGAGCCCCGGCAGATGGGGTGAAGGATTGACCTGACCGAAAAAAAGCACGGTGAGGACAAGCTAAAGCCTGGGTGTGGACTCTAGCTAAGGATCTCCCTGTGTAAACTGCACTCCCTGGGTATTCTCGAGTGTGCAAGCCCCGTAGGGACCGTGAGTCCGTCATTGACGGGACCTGATGTCCTTCAAGGCTTCGGGCCAGGACACTTCCACTCCATTTTCCAACTGTCAGCCAAAGGGTTACTAGAGGCTTCCCTGGCTATTTCATTCCGAGTTGGAAATTTAAATTTTACTTTTATGTACGCCTACTATTCACAATCATCGGGGCTCGCTAGCGACATCTAGCGGTGGAAGCTGAAAGTATAGGTTAGGAGTCAATCACCCCCCTTTTATCACCTGGGTCACATGTTTCTTACTCCCTTACCGTGACAATAGAAAAGAGTAGTTCCATTTTTCGCTGGAAGGAGCACAGGACCTGGTATGTATTTTTTGGTCAAGACGTTGAAGAAAAGATACAGAGACATTTATGGAGATGGATGCTGGTTTGGAAGGAATCATCATCGATGAATAGCTCCACTCGAGAGATGCCTTTCTGGTTTTCTTCCATGGTAGGTGACTGGAAGTAATAGTGCATCCAGAGAGTTACAAGAGGAATGTGATGAGAAAAAGATGTGCCAGGCTCATCCAACACGCAAAAATTGGAGAGACTTGAAGGAAGAGGAGTTAGAGGAGCCTTCGTTCTTCGTCAAGCTCCTCGCGTATCTATCTGTAGTTGTCATAGGCGTTATGTTTGGAGTTATCAAGAAATTTTACGATATGATCGGAATCATTTGGACTGAGAATGCTGATCCGAGGCATGCAGAGGTGAGAAATCAACCTGTCTCCCTTTTCCTCCTATCTCGAGACACTCAACACTGATTTTTTTTTCCTAGGGCTATGTGCCTCTATATTCAAGCTTTCAGAGCATTTATGCAAGGAATGTCTTTCCTCTGGTGCGTGATTGCTTTGATCGCCCCATCTGCAGTGTCCCTGGGCAAGAGGTCGTCCTCAAGGATCGGGTCTCGTATGATCGAGGAAGAACGTTTCAGTGAGGGCTCTTTCTACTCGTTATTTTGCCTTCACCTTAGTAACCCAGTTTAGAAGCCCAACTCCTATTTTCCAACTGGACCATAGTTGGGTAATTCAGATCCATTGAAACTGAAACATCTGGTTCCTAATGAGGATCCTCTGGCTGGAATGAGTCTGCATTACCAGCTGTGGTCCAACTGGAAAAAAATAGTTGTTTCCAGCTGAGATTTTCGTTGTGCTGCTGGACCTGTTCCATCTCTTGCGAATAGATTCACGGGAACGACTACGCGGTGCATCAACGTGGCCTCCTACAACTATCTCGGATTTGCCCAAAACTCTGGGCCCTGCTTCGAAGAGACAAAAGAATCCATTCGTCAGTGGGGTATTGGGATGGCATCCTCCCGAAATGAAAGTGGTTTGTCCCTCGCCTTAATCTTGGCTTCACGATCCATCGTTTTACTCGAAGTGATCGGCAGAGGCCTTTCTCCTATTTTCTTTCCTCCGACTTTGAGGAACCCTGGAATTGCACGTCGAGCTGGAGAAGCAAGTGGCGCGATTCGTGGGGAAGGAGGATGCCATCACGTTCGGCATGGGCTTTGCTACGAATGCCTCGAACATGTCAGGCTTGGTGAGCAAGGGTTGTCTCATCGTCTCGGATCAGTGCAACCATGCCTCCTTGATTCTCGGAGCTCGGCTCAGTGGCGCCTCCATTCAAGTCTTCAAACATAATGGTGAGGAACGCAGAATTTATTGGACACAGTCTCGTATTGGGTAAATCTAAATCTATTTACGGAATCGATGCGAACTTCCCGGTTCGGAAGTCAAATGGGCCTCTTCTATTCTTGAGAATGAAGTCCTACCAGCTCCAATTGGATGTTCGCTAGTCAGGCAATGCTTGGGAGACCCTGAATTAGACGTCATTCGCTCTTAGAAGTGGTTAAATAATCGAATCTTTAACTTGTATTGGGCTTACAGACACACATGTGCCGTCCAAGTTAATCGCAGCTTAAACTCGAGGCAGTAAACAACGGCACACTGCGAGCGCCGTTG
Organism: Darwinula stevensoni; assembly: GCA_905338385.1. Taxonomy (NCBI): domain Eukaryota; kingdom Metazoa; phylum Arthropoda; class Ostracoda; order Podocopida; family Darwinulidae; genus Darwinula; species Darwinula stevensoni. The sequence goes on from CAJPEV010001010.1 coordinate 2,257, forward strand.
TCCAAGCGCATCACAACATAAATCTTTCCTCTTGGAACTATTTACCCGGTCTAAGTGTACTTTTCGATCATGATCAAAATATAACTCGATCATGATCGAAAACCATATTTAGACCCACATAACTGATAACTTGATCATCATAACTCGATAGCCCTCCAGGACCCCTATAACTGATAGAATTTTCATACTTAGACCGAAATCGTAAGTGAGAACGACATCTAACTTTACCACCGACAAATTCAGTCATCTCTGGCCCTTTTCCTGGCCATCACAACCACAGATATCCAGATGGTTTTATTCCTCACTTTTCCAGTTTCGAACAACGCTTGGGGGCACTTGTCATCCCATATTCTAATGAGAGCTGTTGCTTTATCAATCGAGTAATAACGCCTTACACGAGGCCTAGGACCAACGCAACTCTCCTCCATCTTCCAATCCTTTTTCACAAGAAAGACACGAGGTCACCGTCGGTAACTGCTGCGCTATGTCTCCAAACAGTCGAGGTGGTAAAGTTAGAAATATGCAATGGAGCAACTGTCCACGTGAAAGACACATGGGATAATGGAAGTTTAATAAGGAGCCATCTTTGACGACAGACGACAGGGGGGCCTATGGCAGCGTGACGTCAGTTATCATCGAAGTTATAATGATGGAGCTATCTGATATTTTGGTTCGATACTTCGACCCAGATCAAGTTATTATGACTGAGTTGTTATGATATTTCGATCATAATCGAAAAGTATACTTAGACCGGGTAATTGGCAGAGCTATTAGCGGAACTATCGGCACGCTGCAGCTCTTCTATCCCGATATTCTGACTGTGCGCTTCACACCGTCTGACATACCTCGTACGTTATGAAGTATGAACGTATGAACGTACTGAACGTACGTTATGAAGCTCCTGAAAAAAAATTATTATTGGTGCGGTTTTTTGCAATTTTCCAATAGATACATTTTGCATTATTATCTAAATAATCAATTACCCTATGAGAAAGCTGGCTCCGTGTAGAAATGCGGGTGCGGCCCGTCATCGGCACGGAGGGGTTAAAAGGTCAACGGGAAAGCACGCTGCATTCCATATTCGTCGCAGGCGAAACAAGCGAAAAATCCAATAGTCGTACGAAGACGAACGAAAGAGACGAAGCCGGATTGACTACTTCCAAGGTCGGTTTGTTAGCTACGCTTATCTAATGGTGATCCTGTCAGGAAAAAAGGAAACAGGAAAGGAGATGATCGTTTATCAGACTGAGTCCGTAGGGTGAGTATACCCCTATTGCACAATGCACTAGAGCTGGCAAGAGGTCCTTTCATTCTTCAGGCGTCGTAATACTCCTTCAGCCCTAGCACGCAGTTAGGAAACGGTTGGTTGTAGCTGGAGATTTTATGCTGGGAGAGGTGCACCGTTGAAATGAACGAAGAGCTCTCTCTCTCCCCCTCTGGAGCTAGAGAACGCGGGGGGGAAGGGGGGGAAGGACATTCGGTATTCATCCACCGCCCAATTTGCTCTTTGAACCACCTAGTCTTCACGTTATCGTAAAGGTGGCATGAAGCTTCCGGGTACAGTGGCTGCGCAAGAAATTACTTATCCCAAATGCCCGGTCGCATTTCATTCGTCCCTTGATTTTCCTTTACTGATTTTTCCCACAATTAGTCAAGGTGTGTGCTCTGAACATTTAGTTATGTTGAAAGGATTCTGGAGCTATAATGTTATGGGGCGGATTGCGTAAAACTGACTGTGTAATGAAGCTTTAAACTTTCATTAGCACCGCTAAAGGAGGTTTAAAGCTCCATTACATTAAAGTCAGTTTCATGCAATCCACTCATGACTCAGTCTGATCGAGAAGACCGCCTCCACTCCCTCCCCTCTCGCCCACCAACCAAGTTTTTTTCACTTGTGCTGTCTGGGTTAAGCAGGTAAGCATTACGCTTTCCTCCCGGAAAGCGTAATGCATACCTAATACGACTGCGAAAGTTGGCATGCTTATACCATGCCGATTTTGCTTTTATCCCTCGCTTCGACCGTGGTGGATGAGGGTGCCAATGAAAGCGGGAAAGCGTAATTATCCTGCGTTTGGATTACGACTCGCTTGCAGGACGGTCGAACCCTGAAACGGTTTATGGACCTACTCCACAGGTTTTATCCAAGTTAGGACGACTAGCTCAGCAATGGCACCCTCAAAGTGTCCAGATTCGACTGATGCACGCCTTCAGAAGACGAGTGAAAGGAGGCCAGGCGGATACAACAGTCAATGGAATGCTTTTACTCCCCAGACCTCTTCCAAAAAGTACAAGTACCCACGGATTGGTCAAGCCAAAAAGTATTTTAGCAGGATGAAACCGATCGTCATCATAGTCGACCTCCTTTCAAGAGATGTCCTAGATTCATATTTAGTTATAGTCATGCGGTGTACTACAGTCCAGGCATAGTATATCATGTGTGGACTGTAGTATACCGAACGGATAGCTATCCCCAATATATTCATCATTGAAAATGCAGTCCTCGTTCTTCCCGCATCGAAGAACGTTGCATTGGAGAACTTCATCTAAAGAAACGCAAATTCAGAATCGTGGCTTCATCACGGTATGCGACCTATTGTTGCATGTTCAGGATTACTTATTAATTTGAACCGTTAAATTGGGCCTGTGAGAAGAAGGTAAGCCGAACCGAAGTCGACCAGGATGTGTGTTTCACGATAGACATGGAAAGCCTGGAGGAAATCCTGAGAGATGCAATCGTTCAGGGTCAGCCGAAAACCCATCGGCCATGGAAGAATATCCTCATCGTGGTTGAGGGCATCTACAGCATGGAAGGATCCATCGTGAACCTACCAAAAATCCTCGAACTCAAGAGGAAATACAAGGTAGGCTTCACTCCTTTTATGGGCTTCCTGCTTTCTGTAAATCTATATACGGAGGGTTTATCTGCTTAGAAAGATCGCGTGTCTCAACCTTGAAGGTAGGAAACTTCGAAGGTAAGAAACTTCGGCAAATCGACTTTCGAGATCGTGGAAAACTCACGTTACTTATAATAATAAATAATGAAAAGTGTGACATTCTACATAGTCGATACATGAATGACCAGGGTCACTCAGGGAAAAGAAGAACCTGCTGTCCCTGGGCACCGCATGCTTTCCATAATTCAATATGTTATAGGCAATTCCCCCCCTTTCCCGTCCTGCATCGTTCAGGGATTCTCACAAGCAAAAAGGAATATCAAGAATGCTTTAAAACGTAACGCTTTCGTTAAACACCGAGTGCCCACTAATACGTGGAGATGGTGATCTGCATAGCTTCATATCTTTTACGCTCTTAACCTTGTCGAACTGGAGTCGACGAACGGAGCGTCTAGAAAAGGCATGAAAAAAATCCCGTGTCTGGAACTGGAAATGCTTTCGTGCGTCGTTATTCACATAATCCAGGAGGAAAGCGAAATACTTGAAAGAATTCTAACCAATACGGCTAGACTTATTTTTGGAAATTTTCCACTTTCACCCTCTCTTTTCACTGCCAAGCCTGTGGGTGGATTGGACCTCCTCCCTCGTGTTCCTCCACGGGTTCGGCTCTAAGGAAATGTTCGTCTGGAAATGTTTCCGCAGTCGTTTTTTTCATGCAGCGATCGGAAGCAAATCTGCAGAATGGGATCTCAGATGGAGTTTTACTGGTGAACGCATCGTTTGGGGATGCCACTTCACCGATCTCTATCATTCATTCTCAAGGACACTAGGACGGTCCATCTTTCCATTCGGTTCCATTTCAAGATTCGCGAACGAGTCCTAGGGTGACATGCACCAGATCCCTTTAACTTTAAACTGATTCGTTTTCATAATGGGCGTCTATGGGAGTAAGATTGGATGGGATGTTAATCTATGGGATGTTAAACTGATTTCCCTAGGGGACCATTGTGAGATCAGATTAGTTTAACTTGAACGAATCCGGTGCATGTCACCCCTAAGACTTGTTCCTTACCATCGACGAAGATACGTCTCGACGACCGATGGACCTTTACGGTGTCCGTAACGGTGTTTTTTTTTCCCCTCCTTCCTCTGCGCAACGGTCCCCCAGCCATTGGACTGCTCGTCCACGATGCCTTGATCTCAAGAAAAATACTCGTCTACGAATTTTAATCCCAAACGCAATGCAAGGGACCTTGCAAGAGTGAGGAATGCGTTCTTCTGACGGCGCCTCAATGAGACGTGTAAGCAAAAGGAGGAATAATATTTTCAAGACGTTTCTACCATTAGCTTGCCTGCCATTTGGGGGCCAATTTGTTGGTCGCTCAGGCTTTCCGTCGACTGTCGTTCCGACCGATATAATTGAATTTGGAAAAGCAAGGGAACTGAGGTTATCGTTTGAGTTCGCTTCCATCGACAGAGACCAAGGTCGAAGAGCTTCTACTCCGTGACGGATGACGACCGGCAGCTTCTACCGGTTACCACATACCATGTCGACTGATGGCTGGGGGAGATATAACTTGGATGTAACTACCTGATTTATGGTGAATGCGTTTTGTTGGCTGGTATGTATATCGTATCGGTACTGGGGTCGTCAACCGTCCCGTGTTTTTATATGGATTCCCGGAAAACTCCGGAGGGCATGATCTATAGGATCGAGGAAACGCGGCCACTCTAATTCGGAAAAAGTATACAAGATGAATGTAAATCGATGAGAACATTTAATGATGCTAAAGAAAGCAATTGAGATTCCAATTCGAACCGTTTGATCTAATCGTACTTAGACTTTCTGGCTTTCGGCTACCCTCTTCGGTGACTCCGCTAGCAAATGTTTGCACGTGTGTGTATCAGGCATACGTGTACCTGGATGAGGCACACAGCATTGGTGCAATGGGGCCCCGTGGGCGAGGGGTTGTTGACCACTTTGGGCTGGACCCAAAAGATGTTGATGTCATGATGGGGACATTCACAAAAAGCTTTGGTTCTTCTGGTGGATACATTGCAGGATCCAAAGTCAGTCATGGTCTCACTCATCCATTTCTCTTCTGAGCTTCCTGGTCTTGTTAATGAGGTGAATCCTGTTAATCCTTCACTGCTCATTTGTCGATACAGGAGTTGATCGATCATTTGAGGACGGTATCCCACGCAGCAACGTATGCCACATCCATGTCCCCACCTGTCATTCAGCAGATCGCCACCTCCATGAAGATCATCATGGGAGAAGACGGGACTCTTGAAGGTGGATATCGCCCACGTTCTTCCCCTCGTCTTTTACCCTCACAATGCTCGATGATCTGTCTGACACAGTGATGATGCTGTTTTGCCCAGGCCAAAAGAGGATCGCGCAATTGGCTTTCAACACGCGCTACTTTAGAGAAAAGCTGAAAGCCATGGGCTTCATCCTGCATGGAAATAAAGATTCACCTGTCATTCCTGTTCTCCTCTTCATGCCTGGGAAGGTCGCGTAAGTGACCTTCATGCCTCCGGTCTTGGTCGAATAGAAGGGCGATGAATAGGTCATGTGCTTTTGTTTCCTCGAGGTTTATGGTGCGAGAGATGACTAAGAGAGGCGTGGCAGTGGTTGGAGTTGGTCCTCCCAGTTCTTCTTTGGTCCAGACTCGTATCCGTATCTGTCTATCGGCCAGTCATACGCAGCAGACTCTTGATCTGGTCCAGGAATCTCTTCTCTTTTCCTTTTTCGTTCCCACTTTCACGACTGGTCTTGGTTATTGAAAAAAAAAGCAAACCCTCGACTCGTTTCATTCCTTATAGGTGTTGGAGAAGATGGATGAAGTAGCAGATCTATTGTCTTTGAGATATTCACGCATCCATCCATACCAAGGGAAGAGAAGTTGAAGCGTGTATGTCCATATCGGTATATATATATATATTGTGGCATTACATAAAAGAACATGTATTCTCTACCGACTCTTCTGGGATGTTTTTCTTATCTCCACATTATTTCGCTGGGATCTAAGCCAACGAAAACGTTTGGACAAGATTGAAGAGTAGACAGGAACAGGTGTTCTTGTTCAGGTGCCTAAGCTTTCTTCGTTGTTGGCTCAATACCCATGCCCCCATTGATTTTTCGGAGATGGCTCAACATTCTCATGAAGGACACTAAGACAGATTCTCGAAAACATCCTGGTAAAATGAAGATAAAAACAAACTGACCAGAAAACGGACCCTTTCACCTTGAGAGCGCGGTACCGAGGATATTTGGCGCCTTGTGCGAGCTATCAATCCAACGCCCCCCCCCCCCCCTCCTCCTATATGTCTAAACGCTTTAATTCAAATTTTGTAGTGATTTGGCGGCCAATCGGCGCCCCTTCAGGACGGCACCCTGTACGGGCGAACCGCTCGCAACCCCCTCGATACGGCTCTTCACGTTGACTGTGTATCCCTCAAGGTTTCTGTGTAAATGTAGTGTGATGGGCTTTCCGCAACAAATATACATTTTGTCACTAATGAAATGAGATCTTTCAACTCTCACTCCTTCGGAGCGAGGAGGATTCAGAGTCGGAAGGACACTCGAAGCAGAGGAGCATCCATTCAACCACTCATTCCACGAATACTACTCTAGTTCTAATAAGGTCTGCACGCGCAGCTTTACATTCTCATTGTAATATTTCTTGTTACATTTCCATTGGACATAATTAAAGCGAGCGTCTGACTAGCTTATATCAGTCCCAGAGCTACGGTTGGCAAATTTCATCGCACGATTTGCCACTACTTCTATAAATCTTATTTGAAATCGAAAGTCACGCAGTGCAAAGAAAAGCGACTTTGCCAGTGATTTTGGTCCAACCAAATGGTACTTTCTAACGAAACTATTATTGGTAATTTGAATGCGCAATGGGCGTAGGAGATCATATGACGACTGCAGGGCTCAATGTGTTAATATAGACACTGTTTTGTCCATATGTTAAACTTGTTAATATTTTTTAATAATAAAGCCTAATAGCAACTAAAACTGCCCTTTAGCGTAGTTCAAAAGCAGTAGGCCACACTCCAATAGTATCGATTGGCGCCTTGGCTTAAGGTGGCTGTGGGTATTAGCACCATAGCCACATATGCGAATGTACTTCGAATATTTGTCCATATGTTCATATTTTGATAAATTCAAAGATGGCAACCCTAAGTAGGATATCTCACTAAACAAACCGTTTCCACTTTTTCGTTGTATTCATGAATGTTGTACTCATCTTTGGAACTTTTATTCGTGTGAGTAAATCAAAGGCTTGTAATTAAAATAATAAAAAAAACATTAAATAAAATAATGCTTCCTTTTTTGAGTAGGTAGCAAGATAGGGAAATCGAGAAAACTTATCGAAATCGACAACTTTTTACTGTTGAACGGAATGAAAAGAAAATGAAAATCTCATGCACCTTCTGAAGTAGGACTGAAGCAAAGTGAGACTGTCTCATTAGCAATCATTCAGAAGAATATGGATGAAATCAATATTCTACTTGCACGAGAGAATCGCAAATAATTTCTCATACCTTAGAGTTATGGGTCGGAGCGAATTCAGTATTGAAGGTATCTTTCTTCCTTCCTTGAGGTGGTTGAAATATATCTTCTACGATTCCTTGATTGCAACCGTCATCTAAGAAAGGGATGGGTCATTTCGTGAGTCTAATTGCTATTATTTCTCTTGCTTCAGGATGATACCAAGGAAACTATTGCATTTTCATAACATACTTCTTTCTGACCTAACAGGTAAGAAGCAGGAAGTACTCCTGCAATGATCCTATACATTCCCTCCTCGGTAAATGCCAATGAAACAGGCTCAATTTTCCCTCCGTTTCCAATTTCCCTGTGGAGGGAAAGATATGGAGAGATGCTGTCGATTGTACGGGGGGGAACGAGGGGAAAGGTAGACTTATCATAACTTTGAATTTTAAAGATTTCTCTTCAGTTTTGATTCCTTGGAAAATTTCCTCCTCCTGGAAGAACCAGAGACATCTGTAGGTCATGTAAGGGATCTATAAGCGAATACAGCGAACTGCGGATGGCTCTGGCAAGTACATTGCGTGTAGACGAAAAAGAAGCTTTATAATTTTCCTACATGAGGTTCTCAGGGCAAAATCAGCGAGGGAAAATAAATAATTAGGGTTTTCTAAAAATTGAGGGTGGTTGAGGGCACTTCTAAAATCATGATTTAGGAGCCTTTTCCCTATCATTGCATGAGTTCATGAGAGCGCGATGAAATTACCACTGTTCGCCTGCGCGAACTTGGATCGATATTTACATTCCATCCGTACGCACGTTTTCCAAGAATAACATTGTCTGACGACTCCTTTCGGACCAGTGCGTGCGTGCGTGTGTGTGTGCGTGTTCGGCGGTGAGAGGGACACGAGGCCTCTGGGGAGGACCAGTGCGTGTATGATACGGATGCGGAAGATGACTCTTTCTCATGAGGATCACGTAACCATTCCTAAACCGGCTTTTTGCGTCCCCCGATCTCTATCACTCTATCTCTTTATTCACCGCAACAACTCTGCCAAGGCCATTTTATACCATCTCTCATCTCGTCTGGGCCATTGAGTATAATTGACGTTCTCTCCTCCCCTTTCTGGCTCTCTGCATGCATTTGGGCCCGCAGTCCGTCCCTGGCAGCCGTTCGAGGGAGTGAAAGAAACACAAAAACCCATAAAGTAGGGAAATAGTAATCTAGAATGAAGAGCAGTGAAGAAGGGGCGGGGAAACTCGCCCCCATGATCATCGTCTCCAATCGACTCCCATTCGTCTTGAAAAAAAATACCGACACGGGGAAATGGGAACGACATGCCAGGTCTGTTTCAATTCCTTCTCTTCCGTTTCTTTTTCTAAGATCTCCGTCAGCTACCTTTATTGCCTTCGCGTTTATGAAATATTTTCAGTGTAAAAAAATTGGAAGCTGTCACCTTGGTGTTAGGCCAAGAAATTCCTTGAAATTTCCAGACAAAAACTGTAGCGCAATTCACATCGCGTGTAATTCTCATTCTCGTTCACGCACTCCTTGTGGCGTTTCAAGAAGCCGTGCTTAAAAAAAAAATAGTATCGTGACTGGAGGATGAGGCTTAAATAGTGGTGTAGGCCATTACTCCATGCGCTTGTCTCGCCAAGATATTGAATGAAAATAGAGCATTTTTGGTCTGATTCATTTCAATAGATAGTATGAAGTACTTAAATAAGCCGGGCCTCTTCATCCCGTCTCTCCAATATCTGGACATGCAGGGTAAAATAGTCTGAGTGTAAAAACTGCGCCCAGAAACCCGCTCAAATGCAAGTGCATTCAAGGTGGATCATCGAAGCAATTTAAGGATGAGCTACCTCAAGGATTCAAGATTCTCCATTTCAAACAAAAAATGGAGATTTTATAGAGAAATCTGAGTTCGTCCGGAGTCGGTAGTGTTATTCCCATGTAGGGTGTCTACCGTTTCTTCGCAATGTGTCTACTCATTCTCTCGTTCTTTGTTGGCAATCGATCAAATGGTGTTCATTCGACAAAATCGGTGGTAAGAGGAGTTATCAGTGGTTATCGGGAAAGGTGAGCACGATTATGTGCTAAAACTTATGTGGAATGTGGACGAAATTTGCCAGGAAAAAAGTTGCGAGATTCTGGATATCCATCTGATTTCTTCTCAAAGGCTAAAAAAACACGGAGATTCTCAGAAAATGTCGACAGGAGGCTGATGGGAAAGGTAACCAGGCTACTTCATGCCATAAAATTGCTTATGTACCGTTCTTTCAAAAAGAAGAATTTACCCGTTACTCTAACACTGACTTTTTTGGTGCTGCTTAGAAATGTAGCGGGTTCTGGAGCAGAGGTATCAGGGAGGTACTCAATAATAAAATCATAACTTTTCTGTTTTTTTTTATTTATTTGAATATTTAGCATTCTTTATTCAATTAGAACTTCAATTCGTTGCAAATGAGCAACAGGCTGACTTGAGAGTGACTTCATCTTTAGGAATGTCCATGCGGCTGAAAGTGGCGCTATGTAATGAGGTACATCGTAGTTCAGCCCGGGGCGCAGGGATGGAGTGGCTCTGCAACCTTCAGGATCACGTGCTGATCATATGCTGATCATGTTCCCCGCAGAGGGTTGCCAACTTCTCCGGTTTTGACCGGTTCCACTCGGAGTATAGGAAGGCTCCAGTGCTGGCTCAACACTCCGTCGATGCAAGTGGTGAAAGAGATTCAAATAATCGATTTGATCTCACAAAAAACCTGTTTGTGGCACGGCACAGATCATGTCAACAGGTAGGGTAAATGATTAATCAATCCAGGATTGGAAGACGTTCAACTGACTTCAAAGCGTTTAGGATCGAAGTGGGTGGTCTCGGACCGGGACGGTACCGATTGGGGTAGTAAATCTGGATCAGTCGAGTTCCCATCACAAAGGCAATATAAAATTGGAAAAAATGAGAAAAGTACGATTTCTCTAAAACCATTATTTTCTTTATCCTCCCCTTTCATGACGTACAAGATTTCCTCGCTGTAGGACAAAAGAACAAGGATTACAGGCCGTTCTCGGATCATGCTCATCATGCCCATAGTCATCCAAAGTACTGAGTTGCTACACGTCACTGCTTTCGCCGGGTACTGCGTCGTGGTTGAGCCCTCCTCCATAGAACCCTATGACAGGTAAATGTGAGCTCTCGGTTATCAAAGTCGTACTCACTATCGAAACGTTGACCGTCACAGTCGTGTCACCGAAGTATTACATAACGAAAAATGTTACTAAAGTCAATGTTGCCTATGTTACTTGTATTCAACCCCGTCGGAGCCAAGCTAGAATGCTTCAGTGAAAACTTGCTAAATAACAGATTTCAAGGTATGATCGCCCTTAAGGCCCTATCTCAGATTTTGGGGTTCTTCTGCGGGACGATATTGGTTTCCACGTTTAAATTCGAGGGGATGTTGATTGACTTCAGCTTCATAGTTAAGTTAAAAAAATAACTCATACATGCAGAATGCCGATAGTAGGCCATTGTCCGCTTTAACATTTTGAGTGACGTCAAAGGCAATTTTGCCAATATTTCGAACATTTAATCGGCGTTAGCTTAATGGGATGTTTAGCATGCATCAGCCCACTGCATCGACCTGAACCATGGATCCCTACTTCCCACATCCCACTCAACCGACGTTCATCAAATGCTGGAACAAGTTGAGGATGGCCAATTCAAAAGCCTAACGTTCATGAGCCTTACGCTGATCCATACATCTCAAATAACTGACATCGACTGAGCAAGTTGGCGAAATTCCCTTCGGAGACGTTGTTTACTGCATGACTTCGCACAAACACTAAAAAGTGGAGCATTAGCGAAGTGGCTAATTTAGGAGTAAAGAAAACTGGCGTTATCTGTGAAGCCACTCTTCCTTAATTCCGCGAACATTCTGTAAGTTTTCCTTGCAATAACGCTCATTCAAAAGAAATGTAACTCAAGGCACCATTACGAGACACCATCGCATAAGGTTCATTTTGCTCCTTTCATTTTAATGCAATTGAATCCATTTGCCTCGTCAGTGCTGGCCTGAGTACCTCCTTAGCCTGGAACGATACTGCCGAAAATAGGCCGGAATGCCTTTCAGCTGTGTCTCTCCTTTATATTGAAAGAATTCGAAGGTCAAATGAGTCAAGCTTCCTTGTATCTGCATCATTTTGCCTCAGTTATTGTATCCATGTGTATGTTATGTATGTCCGACTGGGCGAAGGAATCATACTCGTCCACGCTGAGTATGAGCTTAGGTTCATCCCAGGGGCGCAGCTCAACTTCTGAGCTTGTAGTCCAGAGGAGATAATGACAGGGAGATGAATGTTAAGGTTTCCGCTCGTAGTTTCAAAATCAGTTCCCGATAAACATCCCTGAGGGCTGTCCGACCATCATGGACGAAATTCCGTAATGGTTTCGTTTTGTCTTGAAACGTGTCCATCCCCTCGATATCTTGGAGGCAGTGGCGTAGCTACCAAACGTGCAGGCGGTGGGACTGCACCGGGGCCCACGGGCCAGAGGAGCCCAGACGCCGGGCTAAGAAGAGGGGAGGGGAGGGGAAGGCAGGGGAGGAGGGTGGGGGGGGGGGGGAGGCGTTAGCTGGGAGCTCCTTGGCATCGGGACGAGGTGAGAGCTAGCAGCCGAAAAGGAAGGTCAAAATGAATCAAAGGAATTCAGCGCGACACTGCACAGAGACATCTCGCAACTGGGACGCCGCTTCATGTGGTTAAATGAAGTGGTGGTCACTTCCAATACCCAGGGCCGGATTAAGGGGGAGGGGCAAAGGGGGCTGTTGCCCCGGGCCCCACTTTTCCAGGAGGCCCTCGAAGGAAATTAAACACGTTAAGTATTTGCGTAAAGTAGCAGGGGGAGGGCCAAGAATTCACTTGCCCCTGGCCTCGCAACTTCTTGATCGGGCCCTGCATTCACCCTTTCACTAGAGGCGGATCCAGGAGAGGGGGGGGAGGGGGGCGACTGCCCCTCCTCTGGCCAAGTTCGCAGTCTATTTTTTTATTTATTTAGAAAGCACATAAACTAACGTTTATTAGCTCCTGTGAAATGGATATTCCGGGTTTTTACCCCAGACGAAAAATGAATAAGGCTATAGGACTGAGGGTGGTGGTAGATGAGGGGGGGGGGGGGGGCTGGGAACTAGGAAACAGGTAATAAATAGGCAAAACCCTATGATAAATTTATGTATCCGCCATGCTTTCTACACTGACTTCAGCTACCGACGACGATTTATATGCTGCCGGAGAAAACTAGCAAACAAATGACTCCCACATAATCCAATAGTAAGAAATTGGACAGCGGACCTCCTTTCATTCCTTGCACCAGGGCCCATGCCAACCACGCTACGCCACTGCTTGGAGGGAGTCCCTAGTCGAGTGGAGTGCAAAACCAACGAAGCCATTTGGAGAGAGCTAGGTGTATAGATAGAAGAGGTAATGAGCGGAGCGATTTGGACTGCACGTTCGTTCTCACTTCCTGCTGACGCTATGCTCTCTCGGTGTGACCTACCTAGCAGTCAACTGGATAAGGCTGGCTTTGTGTAGGATATGAAGAGGGATAGAAAAAAAGGAACGGATTTCAAGCCATAGGAACGACAGTTCTCGCTCGCTCTCCTTTCTTTTTCCACCAAAGTACACCTTGCTGAAAAGTTCTCCAGACCGTTCTTCGTTTCGATCTCTGCTAAATAACTTCTTTTCAAACTCAACAGCATTGTGTTTGCCTTCTGTCGATGGAGACGAGGGAAAAAGCAAGCCATCGAATCTTAAAAAGTATTTCTCTCATCTCGAATTTTTTTTCGCTTTTACAAAGGTCAGTCAAATTAAAACAGGACATTGGGTAAAATAACCTCATACGAGTATTATGTATGCCTGGGCGTGATGAGTACATCATGTTTCTATGTAATCCCCCTACTTATTAATGCATTTTTGCCAACATCTCACGAGTGTTCTGTAGCCAGAAGCAAAAAGGATTTCGGTTGCCCCTGCAGCCATGAATGCACCGCCACCTGCACCTTGTCGTCAGACTTGAACTTCCTTCCCCCAGCGCTTCCTTGAAAGATCCAAGTAGGCGAAATTCGCTCGGGGCCACGTATGGGATGTAAGTTGGATGCGGTAGGACCTCAAATCCGCGACAGTTGATGGTATCTATAGTCTGTCGTGCAGTGTGTGGGCGAGCATTGTCGAGAAGAAACACTCCTTTCTTGAGCATATCGCGACGTATTTGTTCGAATTGCTGGCTTCAGTTCATCTCGCAGCAACTAGGAGTTCGAGTCCTTGTTGACAGTAGATCTGCGACGTAGGTAGTGAGTCATAAGAATGCCATTCATATTTTTAAAAAAGGCCTGCATCAGTTTCCCGGCAGATGAGACGACCTTGAATTTCTGAAGAGGGGGGTGGAGGAGAAGAGTTCCTATGACGCCATTCCATGCTGGCGTGCTTGCTTTCTGATGTGTGGTAGTGGACCCACGTCACAATTCGTAAATAATAAATAATAATGGTAACGAAAAAAAAAATTTGCTACCAATTCTGCCCTCAGCAACGAGGAGACGGAAGCGCATCTCTTCATTGGTACAAACCAATCCTAACGCGGACAAATGACGTCAATAAATAAAGTTGAAAAGAAAAAGAAAATACATGCGAGGAGGAAGAATTCGAAGAAAAATAAGGCTTGTGAAAGAATTTAGTTCAGAAGCTTTAAGGGAGGAAATAAAGTAATTTCCTGTTTTTATTTGACTGACCATCGTACAATCAGGTAGCCAATTTCACTCCTCTTCTGCAAGACTTCCAAAACTTTTCTTGGCAATATACTATGTCCCCCAGAGTTCTAAAGATTTCTTCAAGAGTCTCCTTCCACCTACAGCAATCGAAGAGCCACAAGAGTGGCATCGTGACTACAGGTATGAAATTCTGCTGCAAATCGGTTACTTTTCTTCTTTCTCGTGGGCTTATGTGGTTCTTTTTTCCTGCCTGTGCTAGCTGTGACCTGTGCTATCAGCTGGATAGGAATTACGCAAGGGCAATGAATATTTCAATTGAGTAAGACTCAATAACCTTGGTGCGACACATGCGAAAAGGGTGATGTTACAACCGCGAGAGCAAGATGGAAAGCCTTCCATTTTTATTCCAGACCCTCATTTAACTCATTGAGATCGTTTGACGCGTCAGACTCACGGCCTCGAATTACATACGCGATACTTCGGCGAGTCCCACTAGCGCCATCTTCCGCCTCACTGAGGAATAACGTCGGTGTGCGTATCGTATTTATTTTCGATAATAAACCATTCCAAAAAAAGCAGCGATGGAGAGATAGCAGACAGGACGATCCCTTCCATGTTTCCTCGATTCTTCGATACCCCTATCGAAACTCCTACATGAATCGTCATGTATTATAATCTAAGTCAAGGGGAACTAAGAGACCTTCCAACCAAAAAGGAAATCATCGTGATCAATTCGCGGCATATCGAGCAATGAACGAGGAAAGAGAAGGCAATATCCATTCAAGCTCGGGGAGAGTGCTAAGTTTTTTCTTGGAATGACCTATTAACAAAAAAAAGCATTTCTCAGCAAAATTAATACTTTTTCCGCACCTCGGATGAAAAAGTCAGACTTCAATCCGTTACGGCGCATGCTCATGCAAGCCTCGAAGAGGAATTGAGTCGGCCGAGAAGGAGCGGGAGAACTCGATTGAAATCGGACATTTTTCATGGAAGGAGACGGAAGAATTCATTTTTACGGAAGACAGAAATTGAAATGATGTTTCAGGATGAAGGTGATCCGCATTCGTAAATATTCAATAGCTTGTCGATTGAAGCACATGGCTACGAAAACTATCGAGCCGGTCCTATCTCTACTGGAATCTATTTCTATGATGTCAGAGTTGTCTTAGCCTGATATATTGAGCAGTTTTCCTTCTCTAACAGGATATAACAGGACCGAGCATTGAGAATTGAAGTTCACCACTATTCAAGCCACTTTTGTTTGAGGCGTATTTTTTCCAGGAAGACATTCAATTATTATTTATTTCGCAGCAGCACGTGAATGTTTAAATTCTGAACTCAAACTTTCACTTCAATTTAAAAGTTTTTTCCTTCGGTATGAGCAAATATAATTACCATATATTGTTAATCAATGCTCCACCAACGCAAGAAAATTTAACAAAAATGTGTGTTTCTTTTATTGCTGCGGATGAGCTAGCGCAGGAGGGCTGGTCACGGCGGTGGCACCGGTCGTTGCAGAAACTGGGAGTCTATGGGTGGGATGGCCCGGAACTTACGACCTTTCTGTTCATGATCAAATCCCGGAGGCCTTACCCGACGACAAGACACCCACGGCAGGCATCAAAGCCTCTCAGGTACTCCTCTCCAGCTCAGCGTCGAGGCGAATCGAAACGCCAAACGGCGGAGCAGACTCAAGGAGGAGGAACACGACCCCGTGGTATCATAAGACGTCTCAACTAGGATCGATAGACATCGCAGGAAAAGCTGCGGGTAATTTCAAGAGATGTCATACGTGGTATCTGGCTGAAGCCTTCATAGGAAATCTTAGGGACATCCCCAGAACACCGTGATCCACAAATGTGTCCATAAGATATTTCAGGGACATGACAATCGATGTACTATTGATCTTAACCCTTAGAATCCCTTCCGTAGAAAGCTCTTCCGAATGGGATACAATTCTGCTTAGGAGCGAAAGGGTTAACTTGTACCGTGTCGGACTCCCTGAAAGGTGGGCCATATGTCTTGTTATCTCCTGGGTTTACTTACATGATGCCATGCAATGCTGTGTTTTTAAATAAATATATGCATATGTTAAAAGTACATTTTTGTGATAATGACTTTTGAATTACGAATCACAATATTAATTCTACTATTCTTATAATATTAACATAATAGAATATTTTTAAATGTTCATTATGTCAGTGAATTTCCCAAAACAATATCAAATGACTGCCAAGGTTTCTCGTGTAAGAGGCCTCCCGTGCACCCATGTGATCATTTACACACCATATTCCACATTGTAGTTGCTACTGTCCGTCATAGTCGTCTACCTGCAACAGAAAAAACACTATGTTCTTCGGTAGTAGGGGTTAACAAGACACGTGACCATACATGGCCTCGGAGAAGTTCTTCCTAACTTTTTGGTGCATTCCCTGCGCCAGAAATGAGAATCAGAAACTTTTTTCAGCGAGAAGACATTTTATTCCTATCTCAAGTTTCTGAAACAAGAAACAAGAATTGCTTTTGAAAAGGTTCCGATTCAGTTCCTCAGCATCGCTGCTTGCAAATCACTCTCTCGATAAATTCAACTGTAGCACTGTTCCTTCAGGAGCTCCATCAATTTGTTTTCATTTTGACTATCAATTCGATGACCATGACATCCTTACATACATGACAGAGATGTAAATCTGGATATTTTTTCCTCGACAAGGAAAAAACCTACTCTGCGGTCATTATCAGCCATTTCCTAGATTACCTACGGGAAGATAGCAGATGGTAGGGTCAGTTTTTCGATTTAAAACGATTTCCTTTGATTGATCTCACTGATCATCTACAACGGTATCCATCTAAATATAAGCAAGAATCGGCGAAATTCGTGTCCAATATAAAATTTAAATATCGAATTCTACATTTTAAACTTGATTAGCGGGGGAAATGAATCAGCAACCGTGACATTTCCTGAATCTGCGCTTTTAATCGAGCAGGCGCAGTCTTGATCGAGGTGGCAGTTCCCTCCCAGCCTTCGCAGCTGACAGTTCCATTCTTCCGAAACGGAAAGTATCAATTTCTCAGTCAGGCAAAGTAATTTGTTAGTACTCATTTTCAAATCCCTTCTCTGCAAGCAATTAATTCAAGAAATTATCATCAGCGATGGCTTTTGAGGAAGACTTTCCCATATATAATATATCCGAATATTTTAACTTACGAATAGAGATCCTTTGGATGCTCGGAGGACATCCAGGGACTTCTAGCCCAAAAGAAGAGGAAATCTGATTCCGACGCCTTCTCAGAAGCGATTTATCTGTGCGAGGAGCGTCCAGATGGCACCCACATGGGACGTCCCTGCTATACTTCGGAATAGACCCGGGACATGTGTAGGACATTCTAGAGGTTCTCATATACCTGTTCTCCACACCGTTTCCGTGATTTGCCCGAGATACACCCAGGATCGTTTACTTGCCAATTTTTTTTTTTCCCGAGACACTCTTGGGCAGTACAGATAAGCAGTACAGGCAGAAGTGCGATTCCTAGAGCACGGAATGTCAGACGGACATCCGGAAGTACCTGGAGGTCAAAGGTCATGGGGGTTCCAAAATCAACAGGTGCCGGGACATTCGTTACTCTGATTTTCGAAGAAAAGCCAACATTGAAGGGTTAAAGAGAAAGGGAAATTTTCCAGCTTTCCCGTGGGAGAACCGTTTTTCATTTCGCACTTAGTCTAAGGGCAAGCGGAAATTATGGCTTCATTTTTTATTTTATAGGTGCGGATGAACAGATTTAAAAATTATCGGAACTTATGAAGAATAGGTAGAGAAGGTAGGCCCACTACAGTAGCCTGTCAAGTAGAAGTGTCTTTTAAAAAGTTCCATTTGATGAATCAAAATTATCAGTAAAAGTGAGACAACGAGAATGAAAAGCTGTGCGCGCGGAGGACACTCAAATGATCTTTAAATTGGAACTTCATTGTACTTTGATATGCGAAGGATATGGAAATAACTAGGTACTGTCAATAGGTTCCAATTTTAACTTCAAAGTTGGGACCAAGGAAGCGCCACTTTTAAATTTTGAATTGATTATTTTTTTAATTGTATAATTTCCCACAACGGGCCTGTTATTACACTAATATGATCATAAAACGAACTCACTGTGTCCAAGCCTGTGTCTGTGTATCGTTTTTTGCATCAAGGCGATAACTTCTTCACTTATCATCGAACCACAAAAGTGGAAACAGACACAGAACGAGACTATAAGTGGCCTTTTTCTGTTTCTGAAAGAAGGCCCACTAAAAAGGGAGGCAAAGACCAGCAAGAGGTGGAAGCAGGGAATGCTGCGTCTTCGTTGCACAGCGCTGCCTAATTTGGATGTTCATACCACCTGCTTCGGTTTTATCAACATGTCAAATTAACGCAATCCCTGACATGTAGGGCCTCTCACTTCCCTTGAATATCTGTTCAAGTCTCTCGTGCAATATCCTTCCTTCCTTCGAATATTTCTAGGGAGGTTTCACCGTTAGTCCTCTTGTCCCGGTCTCGACCCCTGCTCCATGTACAGTACCGCTATACTTTAGCCTTTTTTTTGAGTCGTTTCATTTAAAATTTCTCTGACTGAAAATGAACTCTCACGTCTTTATCTTTGCTCCCGTCTCTGCCGAAACAGGTGATCCCGGTCCAAATCGACAAGGAGCTCTTCGAGAAGTATTATCATGGATGCTGCAATGGGACGTTATGGCCGCTATTTCATTTGATGCCCGACCGAGCGGTGTTCGACCCAGCCAGCTGGGAAGCATATAATCGCGTGAACATGATCTTTGCCGGTCAGATCCTGGAAGCCCTTCGTGTACTTTACGTAGAGAGATTGGAATCCACGGGAACCCCCTCGGATGAAGAAGTCCTCGTCTGGATCCACGACTATCACCTAATGGTGTCAGCCAGTACCGTCAGGGACATGGCAGAAGCCGAGGGGATCAAGGTGAAACTGGGATTCTTCCTTCATATTCCATTCCCTCCTTGGGATATCTTTCGCATCTTCCCCTGGAACGATGAAATCTTGATGGGACTCCTCAGTAGGCTTTCACAAATGTTCCCATTCACATTCATGCAGCGAAAGTCTGTGTCTATAGTATGAAGTTTTCATGTGCGCAGGCTTTGATGTGGTGGGCTTCCATATCGAGGATTACTGCCTCAACTTTGTGGACTGTTGTCGTCGTCAGCTGGGATCGAGGGTGGACCGGAGTCACTTCTTGGTGGAATTCGCCGGAAGATCCGTTCGTGTTCGACCTCTTCCCATCGGGGTCCCCTTCGCCCGCTTCGAAGAACTCGCCAAGGATGCCCCCAGCGTCTGTCTTTCTCTCTTTCTCTCAAACTTGCGCAGTATGTCAACATGTCAGTGGTATTCTGTCAGAGAATTAAAAAAAAATTAGGTGAGCCAGTCTAATGCAGTAGAAATACTTCTGAGTCACTCCATCCCAAGTCGCCCAATCGAAAAAATTATTCTTTGACCAACTCCGATTTCTCTCCCCACGTATATTTTTTCCGATAAATATTAGTGATAAGAGTCGCTTTGCTTATTTGCCCCAAATTTGTATGACCTTTTGTACTGGCTCAGAATTTATTTTAATTTTGGGTTTGAGGCTTATTTTGCAAAACGTAGGCTTCAAAGCCTCATATCTGCAAAAGTTGCTAACGTAGCACATTGATTATGGTCTCACTTTTAAGAGCTTCCTGTTACGTTCACTGGACACATATGTGAGCTGACAAGAAACAACCTCCCTGTAACAGATGCAGCCTAGAAATGGACAGAATAAGGAAAGAAAAAGACTAACCTAGCAGGAACGCTGAGTATGAAAGGGAAAAGAAGATAGAGAAAAGGAGAAAGATGAAGACTTTTCAGTTTCCTTTTTTCATCAGGTATTAATCGTCATTAAAGAAATTCGGCGAAAACAAACCAGAGGTTTTCATATCAAGCAGTATATGTTCTTTAAATATGTAGCTCAAAACCAGAGCATGGGCCCAATTTTCCATCAGAAATATTTGCGAGAGCATTAAAAGAAAAATCATTGGTATTTTTATGACAATCGAATCAAGCAGACTGGAGGAACGGGCAAGTCGCTTTTGGGGATTTCGCCATGTAATTCCTCCTGTCTTCCCGAGAAAACTGGTACGAATGTTAGTATTTTTTAGGAAGAGGTGTGACGAATAGTACCAGTGACAGAGAAATGCTGCGATTTCAGTAAGCAGACATTTAAAATAAAATAAAAAACAAAAAATTGAAGTTTTGCCGAAAGTTGGAAACTTTCAGAAAGCTTGTTTTCATTGTTGGCTTTTTTTTTTCAAGTATGGTCACACTCAACATTTTCTCCATATAACCTTTTACATTGTATTACTTTTACAACTTTTGCAGAGGTGAGGCTTTGAAGGATCCCCTTTGACAAAACGAGTCCCTAACCTAAAATCATTTTAAAAATTCTATAGCCTATACCTGCCACTGAAAATAATTTTAAAAAGTTTGTCGCCTCATCCTATGACACTTTCTTCGACATTCTTAAGCATCATAAGGTATTCCTATTTCTCGTTTCTTGAATAAGCACCTTGCGGGCTTGAGCAATTAATATGACCACACCTCCCATTTACATGAGGAAAATAGGCGAGTTATTTCCATGAAGAATCATCCTAGGCCCTTGAAACTTTAATCAATTTCATCGCACTCTCTTAGGAGTTCGTGTACCAAATACTTCATCAATATCTCTCAACTCCTAAGTGATACAATTTCAACTACGGCCAGTGCATAACTAGTCTTTTGAAGATCATCTGACACTTTGAAGGAACGCGATTCCATATCTGAATAAAGATACGCCATAAATTTGCTTAGATTAAGTAGCAGAAGGCTGCATAAATTTACATGGACGGCAGACATATGTGCACCCATTTTTGCTAATGGCCGCTCTCCGCAGTTCTAAATACAGATCCAGGGAATACAATGATTTTAAAAAAATGGGGAACACCTTTTCTTAATTAAATACACTTACAATAGAAATTGCTAAAACAAGATGGAGCTGAGCTATCTCCATTAAATTTGCCACTCCAACTTATAGCTGTATTATGAAATTGAATGAGACTTCAAGAGCGTAGAATATTTTTCTACAGAGAAAACTGGCCAAACGTTATGATGTAAGGGGTGGATGGGAAGGAATCCTATTGAAAGCCCTAAACCAACGATTAGAAGGAGTCAAATGTGGAACAGAAACTTCTAATAGTGTGTAGAAAAATCTAGGAAAGTTTGAAGGTCACAGGATGAGGCGATACAGAAAAAACCTCCTATGAGCTTCACATTAAAATGCCTTATTGCTGTGCTCCCCTTTCCAAAAATCCTGCGAGCTACTGATCATATAGGAGTGCCTCCATTAAACATCAGGTCCAAGCTTGTATTTTGTTCAAAACAGAAAATATAAACCTTTGAAGTTACTGAAAAACGGCAAAAATTGACTTTTCAAATGTAATTTTTCCCTTTTTTGATTCGAAGTAATGCGCTGGAATCTAGCTATTGAGTGGTACTCCAATTTGACAAAAGTTCAGTGTGCTAACATGTTTCCCACTATTCGGAATGTTGATGTACATTTTCCTCACATTTTTAATTGTTAAAATTCTTGTAAGAATGATACAGAGAAATACATTGGATAAATCTAATTAAGCTATATCCAGCTTTAATTTGAGCCCAAAAACACTTTTGTCTCAATTAAGACCGAACCATAGAGGTCAAATTTTCCTCCCCAATTACAAAATTTTGGGCCGCATATCTCGCGAACCTTTGAGCTTGAGCTCTAACATAACTCAGAGACCACCTTGCATTACATTTTTAAAGCAAATCCAGTAAAATTAAGTTAATTTTTCTAGCAAAGTTTTAAGACAAGTTGGAGGCGCTATTTCTATTTGACCATTAAGTGGGAATGCCTCTGTTGCAAATTCATTAATACCTTGGTTCATCAGAAAGCAAGGTATCCTCAAATTCAGGGTAGTTAATCTCTTCATAATCTTTACCTTTTCCTTCTGATCTTGGATGATAAAGGTTCTCCCGGAGTCGTGTCAATCTACAGAGAGAATCGTCCTGGGGGTGGATCGACTGGATTACACGAAGGGGCTTGTGAGTCGTCTGAAGTCCATCGAAAGATTCTTGGAGAAATGGCCCGAGTACAAGGGCAAGATCACGTTTCTCCAGGTCGCCGTTCCCTCCCGCACGGAGGTGAAAGAATACCAGGTCTGGTCCCCCATATCTCCATTCACTCTTTCGCGTCTCTTTCGTGGTTGCCCATTGGGGATGCTTGCTCGGGGGAACGGGACAACTCGCTTATAATAGCGAGCTTGGAACCTAAGAAATGATCCAGTTAGAAAACAGCAGATAAATAGTTATGTAAGTTGCTCCTAGCCATGACATGCATCACCAACCCTATGCTTAGGAACTTTCACGACCCGAATCGGGTTTCGGTGGCCGAGTGGTTCTGGCTTCCGAATGAAGCCCGTGTGGCGGCAGGCTCTTCCCCAGGTGACAGGACAGGCGACCCACCTGCTTTCATGGGGAGTGTCTGCTTAGCGTGGAATAACACACTACGCCACTATGTGTGCCACGTCTAGGAAACGCGGGTGTTGTACATCTTAAAAACCACTCGTGCCAGTCATGGACGTAGACAACCCGTGAGCTGCTCCTAAGGCCTCCTACAGGGTGTCCCAGCCTAAGGGACTGCGATTGAGCTGTGGTGCTCGTGCCAAGCGGGCATTCCCTTCCTCCCTGTGTCATTTAAGTACGCTCGTTGTCGTGTATGTCCTGTCTTTTTAAAAAATAAAAATAAAAATAAAATAAATAAACAAAAAAACTTTTACGAATCCACTTATGCTTGTGGGATACTTATGAGGAGGCCGTCCCCTCCCCACTCCATGGTGAATTTTAGAAGAGGTGACTGGATTTCTTAACGAAAATTAAACAAAATGAAATAGGCTTTGTGAGAGATCCCTTGATATGCACGTTTCTGAATGGTAAACCTTGCAATGCATTATTTACAACGGGTTAAGAGTGTTGGAATATATGGAGCAGACATGAGGTAAATGATACTTAGAAATAGGCCGGGTCTCCGAGAGTGGTAATGGATATACACTCAGCGGACATTGACATATGATCTCATACCTAATATCACCTCGTTCAAAGTCCATCAAATCGCGGCCTTTTCCCATAATATTCACACGTAACACTTCATGCTAGCAGTACCCACTATCACGCATGAACTTATGACTGCGTTCGCTCCGACGTGCTTTTATTCCTATGGCACAGTGCACTTTCTGCCATTTGGGGGGAGGGGGTGGTCATATTTCAATGTCCGTTGGATGTATATGTCACGCAACATGCCTGTAATAGATGTGAATAACGGTAAAGTAGGAAGAAATACTGAGGAAGGGGGTATCCACCAGCCGAGGTGGCTCGCTGAGCAGCAGCCTGAAAGTACTGGATTGTAGCCAATTCTCTAGATTTTCACACATACTAATTCTCCGTTGAAAAGTAAAGTACTGTATATCAGGATGAGACGAATTAAATTTTGGTTGGAATGCCAGGAAGGCCCATGTACAGGTGATTCCTCCTCAATCTTGAGGTGTTTAGGCAAGGAAACCATGAAACGCTCACAATTGAAGAAGACACTGTCTTTGGACAGCCTTCCTTTCTAGAAACAGAGGGGAAGCCTTAACAGCTTGCGAGAAAGTGTTACGATGATTTTTAGCCTCGAAATGGGTATGCTGCACGGGAATGGAAATGGATTCTCTGTAATGAACTTTTAAAAATGGCACTACACTGAAACCCGTTCCCTCTGACCCGTTTCCACCGTCCCGGGGTTTCTTTAATTTGCTTTAAAATACCAAATGTACTGGATATATTTATGGATAAAGACTTATCCATTACCTGCTAAAGAGTGAAGCACCGTACCCCTGTCTGGGCGGGGTGCACTTACGACAAAAAAGGAAACAATGATACCGTAGGTTGACGGACGGAGCAGCCGTTCGAAAGCATCCTCAGTCACATCCTTTTTGCGGTTTGTGCTCTATTTTCCAAATTAATGCCATCAAGGTGGTGAATCTGGTTTCACTTTTCACACTTGAATCCGACAATGTCGAGCGCCTGACGGGAAGGAGAGTGTAGCTATTGCGGTTGGATGTGACGTCGGCTTGGCTGACGTGAGATGGAACCGCGGCGGAAGACGGACACTATTGTACAACCGAGCCGCTGCGTTAACAATCCACGACGATTAACCCTTTGGGGTCCACGCCAGAGTTATCTCGTGTTGGCCTCATGATGTAGGGTAGAAATAACTTGGATGTCAGTACTAATACATTTAAAATACTCAGACCCCAAAGGGTTAAGACCGGTCACGGGTAGCTCACCCCCAGACTGCCAAATTCTACCGAGTCAAGTGATGTATTCCTGATTAAGTGAGGACCCCAGCGAGGTGCAGCGCACTGCAGCGCTGGGAGGGCGAGTGACCCACCTGCTCACATCATGTGATTGTGCATTCAGGATCTGAAGGAGGAGCTGGAGCAACTGGTGGGTCGGATCAACGGCCGCTTTACCACGGCCAATTGGGCTCCCATCCGGTACATTTATGGATCGATCCCGCAACAACAATTGGCTGCCTTCTATCGAGATGCTTCCGTCTGCCTCGTCACTCCATTGCGTGACGGAATGAATTTGGTCGCCAAGGAATACGTCGCGTGCCAGGTCAGTCCCTGCCTCTCTCTCGATCTCGTCATGTAGGATGATGATGACAAAATGCTCACCATAGGTGAAACACCCGGGGGTGTTGATCCTGTCTCCGTTCGCGGGTGCGGCAGGAACGATGCTGGAAGCCCTGAGATGCAATCCGTATGAGATCAATGAAGTGGCGGAAATGCTCCACCGAGCCCTGTCCATGACGGAAGACGAAAGGATGATGAGGATGACCCATCTCCGTCGACGCGAAAAGGTCTGCGATGTCGACCACTGGCTTCATTGTTTTCTCAAGGCCATGCAAGTCATCAGGGATGAACCAATGCTCGGATCCACTCTCTCGTTGAATCCCATCGAGTTGGATGAATTTGATTATCTGAAGTCTTACGTCGGGGACCGAGCAACTCTCGCCTTGCTCCTGGATTACGATGGGACTTTGGCTCCGATCGCACCGAAACCGGAATTGGCTTTTCTGCCCATGGAAACGAAAAACGTCCTGGAGAAGCTGAGTCGTCTCGAAGACGTCTTCGTTGCCGTCATATCGGGTCGATCAGTCGATGATGTGAAGAAAATGGTCGGACTGGATGGAATCACCTACGCCGGGAACCACGGGCTGGAGGTCCTCCACCCGGATGGTCAACGGTACACTTATCCCCATTCCCAGCAGATGGATGCGCAGTTATTGGATTTGAAGGAGAAGCTGGAGTCGATGTGCCTGAATTACCCGGGCTCGTTCGTCGAGTTCAAGAAGGCCTCGTTGACCGTCCATTATCGTCTGGCCTCGATGAGTGACCATCGGGAAATCATCGTGAAGAGCGGGCAGGCGATTAGGGAAGCAGGGTTCTTGCCTGCAGCTGCCCATTGTGCCATTGAGGCCCGACCACCGGTCCAATGGGATAAGGGTAAGGCTGTCCTCTATATCCTCCATGCCGCCTTCGGAGTGGACTGGACGGACAGCGTCAAGGTCATCTATGCCGGGGATGATACCACGGATGAACACGCCATCACGGCCCTCAAGGGGTTAGCCGTCACCTATCGCATTTCCATATCCAGGAAGACCCGCTCGGCTGCGGATCATCGGCTTGCAGATCCCGATGCCGTCTTGACACTCCTGAAGTGGGTGGAAAGGCATATGGGATCCAGGACCCCTGCTTCCCCCCGGATCCTTAATGAAAGCGAATTGCAGGCCAAGCGATCTTATGGACCCCTGAGATTAGAGTCTGATGAGGGTCCTTTCCGAAGTCGGAGTGGGAGTGCAGGGAGCAAGATTCAAGTCCTTCTTCGGTCCCCTGTCCCCGCTTACATGTCCAAAAATTGGTCCGCGGGTATCCTGGAATAGCCTTCTCTTTTTTCGTGGCTGACACTCATATCTCATGAATATTCCCAATGCTTATGCTTATGCTAATGCTAATGCTAACTACTTCCGAGTGCTGATCGCCTAGCAAGAAGAGACTCAGTCTTGTCCGTCTCGTTCCTTTACATTACACCTTACATAACATCCCTAACAGCTCCTTGTCTACGAAACAATTCATTCCATGTTTTCTCAGAGCTGTCACAGATCAGCTGATTGCAGAATACATCCATGCCTCGATTATCCACGCAAATATCTTCCATTGAGCATGGATCTGTAGAACAGGAAGAAGGGAGAGGTGATGAAGAAAGAAATGCTTCTTGGGTTCTCCTTAATTCCGAAACTGATTGACATAGTGAATGCGAATGAAAGCTACAAGTAGAGAATCATTCCCTTTCACTCAACCATATCCATGATTCATTGTGAGATTTTCTCGGTTTATTCCACCGCTTACATCTATAAAAATATTTATGCATTTACATCTCGAAATAGATTAAAGGGATGCATAGTTCATTGTGTCTCATTTCCCCAATCCTGAGGACTCCCATTCAGTCATTCGTAATTTTGCTTGAAAATGCTGGAGCTAGGCGCAATTCCAAGCCGATATGATGCAAGTCATGCGACGAGCGAAAGCTGCACTAATAATTTGCAGTACGTCTGCAGTCCGTGCGTCTCCCTTGCTCCGCATCCATAAACTGTACATATCCCTCCATCTATCCATATACAGGGTGGTCCACAATTGCCTCCCCAAAAGTAAAAGCTTATTACTCAGGAAGTATACATTCGATTTCATCGACATATGACTCAAGCAATAGACAATTCAATATATTTTTATTGTGAAATATTTCAGCATTCTATAAGGAACTAGGAGAAAGTTATATCCTTACAAATGAAAGCCGCCAAATCATTAGTGTTCAACATGGCTTTCACAATTTTCAATGACCTGGTGCAGTCTCTCTTTGAATGTCAGCAGAACAATTTCAATCATCTCTGGTCCAACTATGGCGAAGGCATCTCTAATGACCTGTTTCAGCATATCTAGGTCGTCATAGGTCCGCCGATGAATCTCTTCAGGTTCAGAAACCTCTTATGAATTGCCTTCATGATCTTCTCAACTGGAACTGAGTCAATTGGATCCAAACTGAAGAAATTTCCAAATTTTCCCTACAGAAATTTGCTCTCTTCAAATTATCAAGCCAAATGGCAATATTTGTCTTCTGCAGGAAGAATGAATTGCGAGACTCGAGATGGAATTGTGAATTTCAAAGGGATTGTGATATTTACAGGTTTTAGCTGCACGATATGGGTAATTTCATTTATTATGGTGTAATTTCGTTCTAGTTTCTTATGGAATGCTGACATTTTCCACAATAAAAATATATTGAATTGGCTATCGTTTGAGTCACATATCATTCTTTTCCTCATCTAGTTCATAGGATACGGAAATGATGGATTGAGATCACAGACTCTCTACCGTTGTTTTTAATTTCCTTAATGTGTTCTTGGAAAGGGTTCTTTTGGGAAATATGAGCTTGTTTTTTTTATCTTGGCTCCATGAATCTGTCTCGAGTATGAGGATAACTAGCAATGAAGTGTCCATGTTCATTGATTCCTATAATGAGACAATGCGAGACATATAACAAGGTACATTCCTGTCCGGGACGATTCCAGGGAAAGGGAGAAGGGCAATTTTGTGTACTGTGAGAAAAGCGAGACCTACGCCTCCATCTCGTGGCAAGGAGAAAAACTTTACAATTCCCAAAAAACCGTTAAACTCCATGTTGTATCGAAATGTTGTCGCTACGTTGTCGATATCAAGAGTCCATGCAAACAATTTAAAAACCATAACGTTTAATCAACATTATATCAACATTGAATCAACGTTCGTAACGTTGGTACAACGTTGGTCCAACGTAGCCTTGTTTGCTGGAGTGTCAACTTTCTCTCAATATTGACAGCAACTGTAATACATTCGTAGAAGTCTCGCAGCAACATTTCAAGTGAAAACGTTGAAGCAATGTGTTGTCAATGTTGTACATCAACTTGCAACATAGAGCAACATAGGCAACATTTCGGAAACGTTTCATGAACATACTGTGTTACTTGGGATACGTAAGGGGCTAATCTGTCCGTGTGTAATTCCGGGAAACTTCTAGTTGGATGAACGGATTTTCATGAGTGAAGTGTCAATCGAAAGCTTATGACAGGGGGTGATACTTATTGGGTCAAAAGTCCAAAAAGTCCGCTACGTATGTTGTTGCTATGTGTACATGTGTCGTTCCGGATAAAGGAGACCTGCACGGGTCTTCTTTCTTTTAACCCGACCCGTTCGGCCCGATTCGAATCGTGGCCCACGCATGACCCAAAACTCGATCACTGACCGAACTCTATGGGCTCAACCCGTAGATTGCCCGTAGCCCGCAGCCCGCTAACCTGTTTAGGCCTCTAAGCTTGAGAACTCGAGGTCTCTTCTGAAGTCTTAGCCTGCACCCGACTGAAACCTAGATTGCCAACCGAGGTACATGCCCGATCCGTGGATCGGGTCGGATCGATAGAGCCGATTCGCATCTCCTATTCTTCATCCGATACTTGGACGTTCGAAATTCGAAAGACGAGTCTCACTTGAATGTTAGGAAGTAGAACTCGCTGAAAATTTGTAAAGTTATTGAAAATTCAGTCGATTGGGAGTTCTATTCTTCATCCGGGATTTATTTTGTGCTCTGAAAACGAGGTTCAATGCTCAAGGTTCAAAGTTCAGGGTTTGGGATTGAAACTTGAAGAGGAACTGATACTTAAAACTGATTATTAAAACACATAGAACTTGAAATATCCTTCAATTTCTTTTAGCAATGTATTTTCGATGGAACGATGCATTCTTCTTACCTAGTTAGCATCATACTACACTTGGGAAGAAATTAACTGATGTGGATACACTGATATTTTGCAGGTGAGTATCTGGTCTTCAAAAAATCATAACTCTCAGCCAAAGCACGGGACGAAGTTCAAATAAAAAGCTTTAAAAAAATAACAGCAAAAAAAAAAACAAAACAAAACAGAGCACTAGTGGAATTTTTTCATAACAACCATCTGGCAGACCTGAAAATGGCAGCAGTTTTTCGTTATCTTTCAATTTTCAAAGAGCCTACATTCCGATCCAGACAACCAATCCACTTGCCATTCCTAGAAGTTATGGTAAGCAGAGTACCAGTGATAAAGGAATTCATTTTGGTTTCTCTAATCATAAATTTGCAGTGACTGATGGGGGAAAAATATCGCCTCCCCTTGCCAAAAACAAACAATTTTTTTTTTATAGAGCCAACTTTCATTTTTAATATCGCTGCTTCCCTGATTTAAATGTATATTCAGAATCATCTGGGTTACCTCTCTCAAAATAAGACCATAATCATAGCAGTACTTTCATAACTTTTCCAGATGAGTCTTTCAAGGTACCCTTCTTTTGGCAGAATAAGCCCCTCTCCAAAAACAAAAAAGTCTGCCTTTATTTGAGGTCAGAAATTTTTACGAAAATACAGAGCGACTCCCATTACCAAGGCCTATTCCCACCAAAATCAGAAGAATCGGAATCGATGAATGGACTTTTTTCGTTGGATGAATTGGAGTGGAATGAATGTTTCGTCACGAGAAGAACGAGCTCCGCGGAGAACGCTACAACAGCCCAAACGAAGTGAATGTAGAAGTAACCTTGGCATTGAAGGGCATCGAGAAAAACGGGTTCTAGACAGGAAAGAAAAATTGGATCTCTGGACCAAGTGTATTTAGTTCCAGAGATATAACCTCAAACGATGGAGCCATTGTGCGTTCAATATGAGTAGTTCCTTTTTAATGAGGCAGATCTTTTTCACTTATCGATCGTAGAGCAAGAAGACCACACCTCAAGACCTGCCTTCTACCGTATGCAAAGGAGCTTCTGCGAAGTTCACTGCCCTGACCTTGAGTCAGATCAAAGGGATAAGCGGGTCTTCTCTTAGTTTTTTTTGTTTTTTTGAGACACATACACCATGGTGTACTACTCTATCCTCAAGCCATACCAACAATGGCGGGCTGTATGTCTTGTTACCTCCTACTACAGAGGAACATGGTGCGTTTTTCTGTTAGAGGTAGACAACTGTGACTCCCAAGTTTGGAAGAAACTGAAAGAGGCTATTTGTAGTGCATTCTTTATCAACTGTGCAGTTTTGCGACGCATTTCGCATCGGGCATGGCGTCGGATAATCCTGTGCTGTGAAAGTGAAGGCTGTCATTACTGACATGATGGACATTTAAACATATTCTAGTATGTTTTAATATTATAAGAATATTAGAACTAATATTGTGATTCGTAAGATAGAAGTCATAATTATGATCATAAAACACTGACTTGGGTTCTTTCATACTTCGTGGCTTCTTGGCAGCTGAGTATGCTCTAGTAACCTCTCAAAATTGGAAGATCCAGTGCCAGGTCAAGGAAGGGCCTTATGAGTCTAGAGTCCACAGCCGCTCTCAATGGAGTTTTAAATTATTTCTTTCGCTCATTAGGCCAACTTTATCTTCGTATGATGTTGAACATCTTTCCTTGACAATAACCACGCAATGAAATTGTGTGCTAGAAATTCATTTCCTTCCTTCTGGGATTTGTATACTGAAAGAACGAGACAACTTTTAGCGCATAGTATTTGAAGCAGTAAGCACTGGAGAGGAGCAAGGTGATGGGAAAGTAGGCTTATTCTAAATAATCCCCCGATACTGGAAAGGTTCATCAAGTACGAATGCATTAACTAAAGGAACCTGTTGCTGGGGAACGTGTACGGAATTCGTACCGAAGAGCTTGTGAAGTCTGAGACACCACCTCCTTGAAAGAACCAGATCCGGATTCCTTATTTTGAACTCCATCTATGAACTAGGGCTGTCACGATAGCAGTTTTCAAAACATCGATGCATCGACCTAAACTATCGATAGTGTATCGATGCATCGGGGAATGGGGGTTGCGCCGGAGGATTCCATCTTTTCTCGCCGCAATCGGAGCGCGGACATCTATCCGGCTTCCATAATTTCACGCTTATGATCAGGGGTGCAAGGGGAATGTGTGACCTTCGCAAAGAATAATGAAACCTACCATGCCTGCAACTATCAAAGATGACATCCATTCATCGATGGATGCATCAGGACAGCCCTACTTTTCTTCGTTCTACACTGTCTTTGGACATCGGCACCGGCAGATAGGAAACCTGCTGATAGAGGAGGATTCCATCTTTTCTCGCCGCGATCGGAGCGCGGACTTCTATCCGGTTTCCATAATTTCACGCTTGTGATCGGGGGTGCAAGGGGAATGTGCGACCTTCGCAAAGAAAAATGACACCTACCATGCCTGCAACTATCGAAGATGACATCCATTCATCGATGGATGCATCAGGACAGCCCTAATTTTCTTCGTTCTACACTGACTTTGGACATCGGCCAACCGGCGGATAGGAAACCTGCTGATGGTGCCATACCGGCGGTTGCCGAAACATCGGTACAGCCGTAGAATAAGCAGCGTCCATGTAAAAAATTCCCTTTGATTTCACCTTAAGTAGAGATGAAACGCCCCAAGGCAAGTTAAAAAATTAAGAAAGTTAAGCCTGCATACTAAAGTGATAGGAATATACAGAGGGGGCTATCCAATGTACGTTTCGAAATCAAGGCAGTATAAGAACAGTCCAATTCCGCAGCATGCACCTGATGAGATCGAGCCAGGAGACTGAAACTGACGACAAAAAAAATCTTATTGGGCTTCCCTCTCTTTTCCCACTTCCTGTCTCCGATCCGACTTTTTTTTCCCTCCCCGTCTTTCATAGTCAGTCCCAACATTTCCAGAATTTGATTGTGATAAGGAATTGCTCGCCCATGCGTGTCACGCCGCTTCTTCCTTTCCTCGCCCGGACGGACTGTATCGTACAGTACTCTCCTCAATTCAATGGGACATTTCCCCTTTAAAATATTTTGCCGATGCATCGCGATGGTCGATAAAACTATCGATATCTCCAACTATCGATAGTGGTATCGATGCATCGACCTATCGTGACAGCCCTCGTTACGACTCAAAAAAATAATAATAATAATGAAAAAGAAGAAAGAAGTAAATAATGTGAGTTGGAAACGGGATGGAGAGCGACATGAATTCAAACCTGCGCCATGGGAATGAGGTAGTCACTCTTCACAGCGCATACTATGAGAGCAAATTGTCACACGCGGAACTTGTGCGGCTCGCAGACTATCAACCCGTTATGGGTGTAGGTCAGCGCCAGGCCTATACTGTCGATATTGCCTGCATTAACATACACATACGTTATGAAGTACGCGAATGCGAATTTCAGCCAAGAAACTATACGAAGGATGAGGTAAAATCAAAAGAGAAATAGCTGGCACTATTTTTCATCTTGATCAGTGGAGTATTCTGCTGAAGGATCAGAGAGGACAGGGCAACC
Source organism: Darwinula stevensoni (assembly GCA_905338385.1). Taxonomy (NCBI): domain Eukaryota; kingdom Metazoa; phylum Arthropoda; class Ostracoda; order Podocopida; family Darwinulidae; genus Darwinula; species Darwinula stevensoni. The sequence goes on from CAJPEV010001010.1 coordinate 34,970, forward strand.
GAGCGGGGGCGTCAAACCCCATCCGAGCGATATCAGAGGACAATTATTACCTCCAAGGTAATAATTGTCAGGTGGGACAGCTTCCCCCCCCCCCCCTTGCACCTCCATAAAATACGCCACTGATGATGGTATGGAGCAGTTCATGTTGACCAAGCCTAGGAGCGAGGCGCGGATGATGGCCACGGAGAGGGGATGAGGTCCAGCCTATCGTCTTCTACGTGCACCAGGAAAGGGACATGATATTGTGAACGGAGGAAAGAAAGCTAAGGAAAATGTTCCCTATTCCTCACAATCCTCGTGCGAGAAGCATTCAAAGTGCATAATTTCGGTTGAGTGCCAAGCGCCGCCGCTCCAATTATATATGGACTCAGAAGAAGACCGAATCCCCGCACATGTAAGAGAAGAAGGGATATAAGGCATGATGACTAGGGTTGAATGAATCCTGAGGTGGTAAGACAATTTTTTGGAAGTGATACCACGTAACAGATCATAGGGAAGTGACGGAAAATTAAGTAATCAATGCATATCATTATGCACACATTAAGTGGTCAATGCATCATTGCATATTTATAATTGTAACCATTTTTAATTCGTAACTTCCTTGACCCCTTTTCCTTTGTCCTTGATTCCTTCATCATTTCCTTTCTCCATTTCCTCTCATTATTGTACATTCGCTCGCATTTTCCATTCTCCTCGCTCATTCCTTTCCTTTGATTGGTAATTAAGTTCGTCCTGATCTCACCCCAAGAAGAGATCGGCGTCATTTCAGCCCAACTTAACCAAAAACGCTGAAAAGTGACGTCACTACAATCTTCAATTTCCTAAAATAGTATCTTCCCTCCCGAGAGCATCGATGAAAAAACCCCAGGACAATCATTTTTATGTTCATACCGTTAGTAGTTTTCAAAAGATGATATTGGGAATTTCGGGAGGGCGAGCCTAATTTAGAAATAAAAACCTAACCTATACTTAGCTATAATTATAGAGTTTATAACTTTTAAGAACCCGATTTCTATTACACTTTTTCCATTGCAAGGAAAAAGAGACCTTGAAAAATAATGATTTGCGGATAGTTTCATCCTTATTGGCATGCATAATTCTCGTGGGCGAAGATTTCCCTCACCGAGAACGCCTGAAGGATCTCACCCAGGTGATGCACCCGATTTGATGAAGGTACGATCTTCGGCAAGCCGATCCTCCTAGAACTATTTGTGGCGCGAAGAGCTTTTCGGCTTTCCATCGTATATCTGCTATTTGCTAGAAGAAAAAATGAGCAAGATTCGAGAGAGATGTCTCCCACACAGTTCCCTTCCCAACTCAATCGGTCGAGAATGTCTGCGTAGCAAGGAAGCACACGTGACTCCCTCGTGTTCCCCGAAGAAGACCGTGCCACTCGCGTCACGATGACGTCACACCAGCAAAGCGCGCCACGTGGGGGGCACCGCGCGTTCGCGAGGGCCGATCAAGGGGATGGGCCGATGGGATGAACCGATCGTGGAAGCTCCGCTGACGGAGTTTCCGACGGATCGGCCGTGCTTTCTCGGCGCTTTGAGGATGGCTTGGAGCGGGCTCATGTGTTTAGCCTGACGTTGAAAAATGCTATGAGTAACAGAATGCCTGGCTAATGTTTGAAACCTTGTATTTGTGACCTGCCTTAAAGTCTGCGGGCCGTATTTATGTCCTAGGCCTATACTATCTGACAGTTTTTGTTTTCTGTACACTCCTACTTCCGCATTTCTTTCATGCTTTATTAGGGGCACCGTTGCTGGGCAGCCAAGTTAACGGAAATCTCAGGAGGAATGCATTCTCTTGCCAATTCCTTTTTTTTTTTTTACTTTACTATCTGCACCTTTGTAAGATAGTGACAATGATCTCGACACACTGAAGAAAGGGAAAAAAAGGTGAGTGAAGGTTGGCATGGGTGAGTCATGCAGTCTTACCTTGTGCCATACCCTTTTGTTGATTAAGATGAGTGAGATTTCCATCTTTGAACTCTTAAGTTTGATGAGTTCCATAGCATGTACCTAATTGCCAATTGTGGCATGGTGTGAGAAAGAATTTTTAGCCCTTTAAATTCTTATTCATCATCCTTCTCTATATTTTAGTGCTCACAATGGTCAAAGACCAAAGGAATAGATTATGTATTGATAGTAACTCAGTGTGAGGTTAAGGGGTTAAGTAAAGGTCCAGAGTTTGTATTTGCTTGCCCTTCTGTGCAATCAATGGGAAGATCACAACCCTCGGTTGAACTTTGCCTGCAGTGTGCACATATGCCACTGCTTGAATATTGGTATCTTGCTTTGATTCTTTGTATCACATTAGCTTGTGCCAGAAGTTGTGTTGTGGACCAGTTTTGGTATTGTTTTATGTCTCATTCCAAAGTTGCATTGCAAGTTTATGATAAAAGTAATGCTATTCATGAAGTTTATAGAACTGGGAGCAACAAAATGATGCAGGTGGTTAAGTGGTCAATTTTTGAGTAGAGAGTATTTTCTCTTGGTCAGATTTTGATATTGTCCCTTGAGAGACTCCTTGAAGGCTTTCAGGCCTTCAGTGTTACTGCATCAAATAAATTCTTTTGAATCTTCAGATTTGTTGTTTTCAACATTATTGGATTCCATAGTGGAATGAAAGCCTGTCAATTTCTTGCTTTCCAAATGAGGAGTGGACAAATTTGGCCTTCAAATTCATAAGTGGATGAGATGTGGTGCTTGCCCATGTCAGTTCTGTTTCACTGTAATCCACTTGACCAGGACACATGCGAACAAGGAATGTCCCTAGAACGAGTGTACGAGTCGAGTGAAAAATTTTGACTCAAGTGCAAAACTTGGTCTGAATTACAACCATTTACCCATGCATCTGGAAGTGAGTTGGTCCCCCCCTCATGCACCTCAGTACTGACTGACATAATGGTAAATGCAATGTACTACCTATTGATCTTGATGACCACTTATAAAAGAGTCTACTGTTACCTACCTGCAAGGCATTCAAATGCTACAGGAGCTCTTGTAATGATCTATTGGTTTTGGAAAATGGATAGGGAGGAATGTAGTTTTCATTCTGGGACTGGATTGACAATTTCAGCTGAATATTCAAACTGTCTTTTTCCTGTCTTATTGTTGAGCAGCAAACTAAATGAAACATGGCCCTAAATAGAATCCTCTCCTTCAGGCATTGCAATTGTCATCAAATGGAGAGATGTCATTTTGGGAAGACCTCAACTGTGCATTTGCAGGCATGCCTTCTGTCAGCACCCTTGACAAGATGATCAAGATGGATGAGAGCTTTGAGATGCTGCTTTCGGTGAGTAAGACCCATTCAGTGTGTCACTTAGGTAAGATAAAACTAGGCATGGTAAAGATCCCAATGGAAGCAGCAGAGTTGTATGTCTCTCCATGGTGGCTGGAGGAAAAACAACAGAAGATAGATGTTGAAAAGTTCCAAAAGTCCTCTCCGTCACCAAAATTATTGGAACCACGTATTAAGACTGTGGTTGTTACAGATGGTGTGATGCTATAATACACTGTCTAAAACACTATTGTTCTTGCCAGATAGAAGAGATGAGGAAACACTCACCTTTATAATTAGGTGGCCCATCTCCTCCTGAAGAGGAGATGAGTGATTCATTAAGATGAGTGCCTATCGAGACTTCAGCAGGAATGGCTGTGTCCATGAACCTTAAACCACTCCAAATACAGGGTTAATATAAAGTTTATTCCCATGTTCAGACAGTTATGATATGCAAAATAAAGCTGTACTAATGTTGTAAAGCTGTAATATTTGGTGTGAACACTCATGGGATCATGGGGAAGAGGACTATAGGGTCATTGGATATGGCCACCAACATTTGCTCAAGAGCTACATTTGCTTAATGTGACCTCCCTTCATGTCTACAATTGCTTGCATTCAGGATATGCAGTGATATAATCAGCTGCCATTTTCCAAACATGTGGCCCAGCAGACTTTTGGCTTAGGGGATATCTCGTATGTTTCGTATCATGTGCCACCTGCCACCTTAATGGACCTCAAACATGCAATTTGCCATCATGTGGCCATGTTAGATGTTGGACAATTTTGGTCAGTTGTCTGTCACTGCTCGTCCTGAATGCAACTTTCATAGACATGAATGGAGTTTGTGTTGAGCAAATTTAGCTAGCATAGCTATTGAGCAACTGCTGCTGACCATATTCCTCTTCCCCATGGTCCCATTAGTGTTCACATCAAATAATACAGCCTTACAATGCATAGTTTGCATATTATAACTGAACATGGGAAGAAACTTCATACTAACCCTGTACTTTGTTGACCTGGTGATGAAGGAGGTTCATCACACTCTTTCTCTTCTGCTGCTTTTCTTGATGTACTGGTCTCATGATAGGGGAAGAAATGCAGGAGTCAATAATCAATGGAGGGGGGTAGAGGGGAGAGCTCTGAAATGAGGATCCATAATTGGAGTTTATGCAAGCTAAAAAGTTTCCAGACTTTCATAAATATTGTAACATTTGTGGTATATGAACTGATGCTGTTCTTAAGGCAGTAAAAGAAGACATCAATGGCATCATCAAAAGTTAATCATGATCATGCAAAAAGTGTCATACTTCAATCCATTCCTGAAAATTGGATTGCACAAAGGGGTAGGATCAGTGCCTGCAGGTGCAGACAGTGCATTCTTTCACAATGTCCAAGAATGGCGTCTTGTGATTAAGGGATCACCTCTAACCCCTATGTAGTGGACAAAGGATGGTCTGGTCCCACATCCTCTATGAGGGGGGATGAAAGGTTCTCAGACTTCAAAATATATATCTATATTGGGTATAACTAATCTTTGCAGTTTTATACCACTTTCACCTTTTCAGCATAACTGCACTTAACCCACATTAACTTCTTCCATTGCTCCACTAGCTTCTTAATCCTAGCTGGAAACTATTCCTCAAAAGTAATTTTCTCTTCACTGCCTTACAACTGATACAAGGGCAGTTTTGAACCTGTTTTTTTTTTTCTAATAAATTTTTCTAGGAGATTTCAGATGGGATTTTTAAAATTATTAGATGAAGTAGAATTCCTAACTAAGGCCCAGATGGAAGCTTTGGCAATATGGCAATATGAGGGAGAGATTGTCTTGTTGTCTTGAGCCACATAGGCTGAACGTTCCTGATGTGAACATGGACTTCAGACCCTGGACATACAACTCAGGATATGTCTTTATCTTCCAAGTCCTAGCTTGACTTAGTTAATAAGCCTATCAGGTTCTACTGATCATTCTCCATCCATGGTAGAGGATCCTTCCCCCCCCCCCCATCATTTTCTAAAGTCAGAGATGTGCTTATGTCTCAAGATTCCCACTTGGTAGTACGGCATTCATCTGCAATATGTGTATGTGATCATCAAGAACTACATGATGGTTAAGGCATCAAGCTGATCTGCACTGAAAAGTAGATGACAAGATTTTCTTTGAAACTTGTTTTCCTTTCTATTCCTCTCTTCCTGGACCAAACATTGTCCTCTCTCTCTGTTGTATGCTGTCATTTTGTTTTAGAAGGCCTGAAATCTTTCATAAAAAGTTCTCATAAAAGAAATCTGGCCTAGTATCATTAAGACTTTTACAATTCTGCTTGACCTACACACTGTCACTTTTAACCTGAGGTAAACTTCTGCAAAATCAATAGCTACTTATTTGTACAGGTATGCTTCTGTCTTTGGTCTGCTGGCTAAATATCATATCATATATTTTTCTCACATGTGAGGTATGAATTCATGTTATCGATGTTTGTCTGCCCATGCACCCTTTTTGCATGAGCCCATAGCTGACATGTGGGCTAGTACATGTGAGCAAAATCATAGCATTTGATTGCTACTTAGCTTGAAAGTGTAAATTGTCCTTGATGAAACTACTTCTTGAGAACTCTTCCTCAGAAATCAGAACTTATTTTTGAAAATTCTTTGCATAGAATTCTTTGTATGTTTATCTGTCATGAATAAGCTTTGAGAAGATAATCAATTCAACTATCTGTGCTCTTGAAGGATGTGGCTTCTTCAATGAATATTTGAAGAAATACTTTCATGGAATGTGAGAGCATCAATGGTGAGCCAATATCAACAGTCAACCTGCACTATAATGTAAACAATTTTGCTCCAAAGCTTAACCCTTCCAGGCACTTTTTTTGTTGTTGCTAAAATCACCATTTCTCTGTTAACCCATTCAAGCATCAGGCCATTGACAGACTGATTCATGCCCGAATGGGTTGATTGGAGTTCAAGTGCCCATATTTTTTCTTTCACAGGCATTGTCATCACTAGTCATTTTTAATGATAGCCTTGCATTTCTTTCACAGACGGCACTACTGCCCCCTCGATTTTGAGACTTCGCTGCCGTTGGAAGTGCGACTGGCACCAGTTCCTCTGCAATAAGTGGGCATGAGAGGAGCGGGGGAGAGATGGAGTTGAAAGGACAAAGTAGATCATTAGAAGATTCATTAAAAGGGGAGTTCTGCATCAGTCAGTATGTAATATGGTGCATTTAGAGTATAGGTTCATATCTGCTGAAATTTCAGTTACTTGCCTTAGTCTAGGTGTACAAGAGGAAGATAAGTGTTTGGATGTTTCTACTTCCCTCTTCTATGGGATTGCCTTGTACTAGGCTGAGGAATGTGCATGTTGGTATGGAGGACTTCAACCACACTTGTGCAGGGCTTGAAAGGCAAACCTCTTGCAGAGGTGCTGAACGATCTGGTTGCTGGGCAATAGCTTTTCATAAGCTGAGGGAGACATGTCAAAGATTCCCTACAATCTCTTGTGAAGGTGGCTTTTTGTTTTGATGAAGTTCTTCTTGAGGTAAATTTTCACATCAATCCTGAATCTTTGCTCATTTGACTCATGGCTGATTGCAGCAAGGGAGCTGGATATGTTATGTGACATGTTGTCACATAACATATCCAGCTCCCTGGATAACATATCCTGGCCATGTGCATCTTAATTCAACCTTGGTCCAATTGACATTGTGTCTAATCCGAGAAATAGGGCACCATGCATTGAAGGGTTCTGCAGGTTGTCAGTGGCTTTATGTGATGAAGTTAGTAATTGTCGGAGACTTGACACTTTGTAAAGACTTACAATGGAAAACATGATTGCCTATGTATATTTTGGTTTATTGCATATTCATAGGTGAAGTGGAATTGTGTTGCCCCCTGATAGGTACTTCATCTTTTTGATTGGCCTATGATGAAAAGTTCTATCTAACTTTGGCACTATCAACCAACAGTGTTCAACTAAAATTAGTATAAATTTCAGTCAATTTCTTTGCATTCAATTAACAGATTAACCATCAATGAATATGCTTCATTTCAAAATTCAGCCGGACTCATTGAGTATCATTTGACTCTTCTGGTTTCATGTTCAATTCAGTAAATCACTAATGGATCTTATCAGTTTCAGGGATCCATTTCAGCATGCTTTTGTGATCCTGTTTCTTCCCAATGCTAAGACTCCCCCACAGAATGTTATACATTTTTTGGCCAGTCATTAAGATTGAGACCTTCCCCTTTGCTTGGTAATAATAATACATATAAATAATTAATGTTCTTTATTGGGACAGAAAGTGATTGGACAGCAGAAAAGGCAGTATATACAGATTAAATCAGCCTGGAGGCTGGTCATCCCCGGTCGGCACTGATGTGAGGTGAATCTCATTTTGGGAATTCTCAGTATATATATAAATATGTGACTATGGGATCTCATGCATTGTTGTTGGTGTATTTTTAGGCTGTTTTTGAATTTGTTATTAACAGAAATGTTGCAAATGTCAACAGGGAGTAAGTTCCGGAATTTTGTTGCTCTATTGTGGAAAGACCAATAGAAGGAAAAGGTTGTACCAGAGGGAATGCATGGTTTTTTGTCATTAGCAAAGTGTGTATTGTGCTGGTGAATGGGAGCTATGAAAACTTGAAGGTAGGGTGGGGAGGGTGTGTCCAGAATTGTGTGACATTGGGTTGCAGTGTCATAGTATGCAAGATGATCAATTCAGAGCCAGCTTTTTTTGGAAATTTTTTTTCTTTTTCTTTTTCAGAGTATTTTGGAAATAATGCAGATGGCCGACATGCTGAACGTCTGTGGATTATTCTTAGGCATTGTTTAATTGTGGAATTTATTCTATCTAAGATATTGGATGAGGAACAGGAAGCTTATACTGGGAGACAATAAGTGATGTGGGGGAGAATGAGAGCATTTCAAGAGTCAAGAGTCAAGAGAGAGTTAGTGATATCAAGAGGCGATTTCGCCCATTTCGATATCACGTGGGGAGGGTGTGTCCAGAATTGTGTGACATTGGGTTGCAGTGTCATAGTATGCAAGATGATCAATTCAGAGCCAGCTTTTTTAAATCATGAAAACACAGCACTCACCACTTATGGACTAGCCTTAAATCTGCCATGGGCCTCACTATACAAACATTAGCACCACCCCTGTCCATGAAAGCATCTAGTTTCTTCTTAAAGATAGTCACAGACGTTCAGCATGACGGCCATCTGCATAATTTCCAAAAAACTCTGAAAAAGAAAAAGGACAAAAATTGCCAAAAAAAGCTGGCTCTGAATTGATCATCTTGCATACTTTGACACTGCAACCCTATGTCACACAATTCTGGACACACCCTCCCCGCCCTACCTTCAAGTTTTCATAGCTCCCATTCACCAGCACAATACACACTTTGCTAATGACAAAAAACTATGCATTCCCTCTGGTACAACCTTTTCCTTCTATTGGTCTTTCCACAATAGAGCAACAAAATTCCAGAACTTACTCCCTGTTGACATTTTTGCAAGTTGTTGGATTTCTTTAGGAGAGATCAGAGGAGATATAGAGAAAATGAGGTACAGATTTTGATTGATTTTATTTATGATGGAGAGACAATGTTCTTTATAAGAAAGGTGAGCATCTAGGGTTAAGCCAGAGAGTTTTACTTTTTAAAGTGATTGAATGGGCTCAGAGTTTAAGGTAAGGCCATGTAAGTCTTTGAAAGAGGATGATGCAAGCTTGTTATGGTGGGCTAGGGATGGTGCTACTCCCTTGGATCTGGGTAACATATTGTCTGTACGAAAGGTAGAAGGTGAGGAATGAGAGGGTATGAGAGGAACATCCATACATTGCCAATTTGTTGGTGAGAATATTATGGTCTATGGTATCAAATGCTTGACTGAAATCTACAATTACTGCTCCTATCCTAAGTCTTTGGCTTTTAGGGTGTTGTCAGTGAAGTTGATAAGAGCTGAGCATAGTGATACTTTCTAAAGCCTGATGGGTGTGGGGAGAGAGGATGTTGGTATCTTGGAGGAATTGGTGAAGGTGATTGAATACGTGGTATATGCTTCTTTAGGATTTTGCTAATGCCTGGTAGAAGGGATATGGGACGATTGTTGGAAGGGTCATGAGGGTTGCCTTTCTTATGGGGGGGATTACTTTAGCAATTTTGAAACATGTGGGATAGATGGAGCAGGACAGTATGGTATTAAGGAGATGAGTATGTAGTTGGACAAAGTTCTAATCATTGCTAGAATACTTTAGTGCTATGGGAGTGATACCATGAAGTCCACAAGAGAATTTACTAGGTAATTTAAGGGTGTAGGCAAGTGTTTCCTCTTCAGAGGTGGGAGGTATGTCAAAATTGGCTATGGGATAGTCTGGATAGGATGAGGAGATGTTTGGGAGGTGCTCGACGAAGTTAAAGGCTACCATTTTAAGGTAGGTGTTGAGCTCATTCAGGGACAGGGGTGGTGCTAATGTTTGTATAGTGAGGCCCATGGCAGATTTAAGGCTAGTCCATAAGTGGTGAGTGCTGTGTTTTCATGATTAAACTTCGATAGTAGAAGTATTTTTCTTGCTTAATGGTTTTTCTGACTGCAGCACGATAATATTTAAATATGTTCCAGTTATCTGGAGAACCAGTTTTAATTGCAAGTTTGTGGAAGTAATTTCATTCCCTAATTATTTGGCAGATGCATTTTGTGGTGAAGGGTTTTCGGTTTAAGCTTAAGTCTTTGGGATATATGTTTGGGCATGGTGTTTTTAATGAAGAGGGAATACAGATTAGTGTTGATTTTTTTCAGCCAGTTCATTAGGGTCTGATGTGTGGTGGAGAGATTCCCAATTCTAATTCTGTACATCTTCAATAAATTTTGATGAGTCAAGATCACAAAGTCTGTAGGTAGTAAGGGATGGTGAGTTGGTAATAGGTAGGACTTTTTATGGTGGCAGGTTTGTATGTTATTAAGAGTAAGGGAGACAAAGATTATGAAGTGGTCACTGATGGGATGATACAGTGTTGATTTATTCTGGATAGGCAGTTAGTGTAAATATGGTCAGTGAGGGTAGAAGTTTTTTCTGTTGTTCTTGTGGATAATTGTGTGAGCTGTGTAAGATTTAGGGCTTTGTACATGTCAGACAGGAGTCTGAACTGTGTGGTGCTAATATCTAATAGGTTACGGTTTATATCACCCAGTAGGATGAGATCATGGGATGGGATTGACTAGAAGAGTGTGCAGTGCTGAGAAAGATTGGGTGGGGGCAATTGGTGGGGATGGTAAATTACACATAGGGTAACCTTTTTGAATGTACTCCTGCTGATTTGTACCTTCCTCCCCCCATAAAACACACCACTGTCTTTCTTATTTGCTGAGGCATGAGCCAGTTAAGTCATGCAAGTTTGGCTTCCTCTTCTGGAATAATGGGCTAGCCTTGGAATGGAGACATGGAATCGCATTCTGTAAATCAAAACAGATTAGCAACTTCTTACATGTTTTCCTGTCCCTCTCCTGTTCTTTCCAAATGGCCTACTTCCCTTGCGAGTTGTTTTCATACTTCTCATTGAATACATGGTGAATATGTGTTTCTGTTTTGAACTCTCCATAGAGATCATATTTATCAGCATTGGTCTTCAGAGTCAGGATTGAGTGTATTGAAGGTTTGCCTGTATATTGTATGAAACCCAGAGCTGCCCCTACAGGACTGCAGAGTGGTGTCTCAGCCTAAGGGACTGTGACACAGATGTAGTGCTCGTGCCAAGCATGCACCCCCTTCCTCTCTGTCATGTAAAATGCATCTGCTGTCATGTTTGTCCATCACAGGTCCTGTCTTAAAAAAAAAAAAAAAAAATTTTTGTCATTGTTTGTTGTGTATGGTGTATTTTTGTCTCATTGCAAGGGTCCCCCAAGAAAGACCTCTGGCAAGCAAAAATCTTTTGATCTCAAACAATCTGGAAGTACCTGAAGGCAAAAAACTCTTCCTTGACACCACCTTACCAGTTCTTTTCCACTTTGTTGTGCTCAAATCTGTTGTCTCAAGGAGATTTTGGTACTGTACATACTTGGAAGGTTGGTAAAAACTCAACAAAAGGGTCTCTCTTTCTCCTAAGGAAATCCTCCTTGCACATCTGAATTTTCTGGACTTCTCACAGTCCTGGAGACTCACTGGGACTGGCTTTCTCCTCCTGCATATGTACTGCTCACCAGCCTGGTGCTTCTTCATCCTCTTGATGTTCCAGTTTCATTCCTCCAGCCCCTGCTTTTATTTTCAAAATCTTTCTTCACCAGGTAGTGGCTTCAGGCCCTTCTTTGGTGTCTTTGTTGGGGACAAGTTTATCCGTCACTGGAAAGTGATTGTCCTAGCTAAGAAAAGAAGCATTATGCGACAAGTGCAGAATTGAAACAAAATCAAACTATGAGATATTATCTTTGCTCTCTAGAATTGCCAACTGTCAATTTTATCAACAGTCGACAGTTCTAGGTTGAAGACCTACTCCATTAACTGTTTTGACTTCCAGGAACAAGGTTCAAAGTTCAAGGTTAGATAGTGATATTAGGAGGTGATAACGTTCATCTGGATACCAGGTGTCGAGGTTGAGTGTTCCTTGATTTTAGGATAGGCCTACTCCTCTTATGAGAGCATCCCAGAGCATGTCCAAGAACATTTTTGTATTCTAAAAATGTCCATATACATTTCATGATGTGCTCTTGGATGTTTCTGCTGGAAACATTGTTTCTTGTGTATCTTTTTTGAAGAGTGTCATCTGAACTCATGAGAATTCTGACAGTTTTCCTCAAAATTACACATTGCATAAATTGAGATGCAAATTGGTATTACAACCCTTACTGTTGCCATCAGTACATTTGATCATGATTTAGAGGTGAGGTGATGTCTGATTGGATGGTTTCAAGTGTAGCAAGAGGCTGATGACAAAAGGAGAACTGCTTAACCTGGGTCTTGAACTTATTAAAAGACTTGAGAGTGTTGTTGCCTCCTGTCCTGTAACTGAATTCAAATCTTGAAAAATAATGAATTCCAGTCTCTCTTGGTGGGATTCATTCAAAACCTATGGATCTCACGAATCTGGTTTCCACGTCATCATACTGGTATCTTCCAATAAAGTTTCAGGTAGAACCTTATTGAGCTGAGGTGATAATATAGTCACAATTGTTGGTTGCACTCAAGTTGGTTCCCTTTGCTAGATGGGAGTATTTTGAGTGGGTGTTGCAGCATGACCATAATCACAATCTTGTGGCACACCTTTCCAGATGCAGCTCCTGAAGTTTCTCATGGATTTCATGGATGGAGAGGAGGTGGACATCCCATCCATGGACCTGGCACGATTCATCCAGCAGACTGAAACCCTGGAAGCACAGGCTCCAAAAGAAGACTGTCCACAAGTGTCAGAGTGGGTGACAAGGGTGACCTCACTGATCTCTGGGATGCTCTGGGTCTTGAGGATGAGGCTGCTACCTTGTAGCTCTGAGATGGAGAGGGTCATCATCCAAAGACTTGCATGTGTCTTCCATTTCTCATGAAGAATGGTGTCTCAGGGAAGGGGCTCTTCACTGAGGACAATGCCTTGAGTGAGTTTTGGCTTTTTCAATGCTGATGCAAGTTTTGTTGGGTATAGCTGCATACAGAATCTCATTGTGTGGTAATAGTTCCCACCTGGCCATGTGCATCCACCAAAGAGGAGCCTGTTTTCAGAGATACATTTATGTACATTGCAAAATGTGATTCCATTGAGAGAAAAGATCCATAGGTGTTGGACTGTTTCTATTCTTATCCTGTACTCTTGGAAACAGCCTGGCTTGAAGTTGAACTTTTTTTAAATGAATTTCTAAAGGAAGTGTTATAGCACTAGGATGAGGAATCATGATCCTCATTCTAACAGGAGGTAGAGTGTGAATGGGCTGCCCAGAACAAAGAGGTGAAACATATGTCTTGAAGGGAATTATTTTTTAAACAATTACGGAATTCAGCCCTAAGATCTCAGTGGCACTGTTTTTTTTGTCTGTTCTGTGTCCCATGGGACACATATCTGTGACATGTAGCATAGCAATTTGGTGCATTTGCTTTAAAAATCTTCAGTTGAGGTTTAAATGAGAGCCAATGCATTTTGTGAATTGCAAAGTGCAAGTCAGAAGTCTTCATTTGATGACTCATCCTCCCAGCTGGCAATCAGGTATTTTTTTAGCTTGGCTTGCTCTGTTTTGTAACAGATTGTAGACTGAAAGGCAGCTAATGGTCCTGCATAATGAAGCCTGCATGAGTTGTTAATTATTATGCCTTAGGTTTGCGCTGCCTTTTACTAGGAAATATGGAAAAGTCTTGGCATAGATGTTTTTACAATGCACCCCACTTGTTTTATGCCTTAACAAAAGAAACTTGCTGAATGATTCTTCAGCCTGTCCGATTACCAAGTTTGGCCCACCACAGGCATGAAAGTCCATCCACTGAGGAAACATTTTAGGGCAGGGAAAACATAAAAGTCAGATAGTGAGTAGGGTGCATGTGACAAAATAGAGTATCAAAAGGAGGCAGTGCCATTGACAGGAATGTGACTGGTGTTTGGTATGCATTGTCTGCAATGCCATGGTGAAGCTTGCATGGCTGTTGTTGAAGTGCAGGATAAGGGCCAGTATGTTGATGACGTTTGTGCTTTTGATGGTCTCCCTGTATGGCCTGTCTATGAGAATGATTCTATGTTGATCCCAGAATATGATCTTCCTTGACCTATGACCATGACCTTCCTTGCTGCTGACTGGGCACAAAACTATGGTCGTGGACTCAGTGTTTCCATAGCTTGCTTCGTTGCTTTGGTTCTGGATGTGAAATGTACATGGAAATATTACTTTTTATCCCTTGTGATAATTCAAAGAATGATTCCTCATTGGCTGGGAGATGCTTGCAAATGTATTCGACAAAGTTGCACCTCTGTATGCACTCTTTAAATGCCATGGGCATACTAGCTGCCAGATTACTTGTTCTAGTCATTGCGGAGGAACCTAATGTTCTGCTCACTCATGAAGCTAACGTCAATTTCCAGATTGTTCAATGTTGTGCTGTGGTGAAGCCTCAACATGTCCTCCTTGCCAATGTTATATTTTCCTATGGACATGTACAGGGTGACCGGAAAGTTCGGAGACACTCAAAAATACCAATATCCTGATGCCATAAAGAACAATAAATGTTTTTTTTTTAATTTCATAAGAAAGAACATAAGAAAACCTTCAAAATGAGTTAAACATCTTCGAAATAGGCAGCAATAACTTTTCTGAGGCGTTTTGGAAAATTGTCCACAGTTTTTCGCAGCTGTCAGCTGGGTTTCGATGCCATATCTGCACCGGGAGGAGTCATATTTGCGATGCAAAAAGATTAAGCCTAGAGCTAGACTCGTGGAAGAAATGAAGCCTCACACTTGAAAAAAATCTAACAAATTTTACAAGTCTCCGAACTTTCCGGTCATCTTTATAGCATGCATGAAAAGTCTCTGTACATAACGAACATTATTCAAGGACAAGATAAACCCTCATGCTGTCTGCTTTCGTTAGAACTTTCTCAACAAAGAAATTCCATGACAGCATGCTGCTTTTCTTTCACAAACATTCCTAATGACTGCTGGATCTATTTGCCATTTAGCAGTGTCTGTCAAACAAAAATCGTTCCCACCAAATAGTGAATAATGAATACATGCAAATTGATCTCTAGCAGTATTTCCCCATGTACCAAAGTTTTTACAACAATTATTCCATCTCCACTCATTTGTTAAGCAGATCGCAGAATGATGAAAAACTTTTTCGTGCTTCGATTTGACTTCGAAAGAAGGTGAATTAAATTTCGCTAGTGAACGATACAAGTAATTTCCAATTGCCATATAAAAATAGGACGAAATCAGCGATTTCTGTATTCAGTCAGAATGTTGTGCCAGATGATTTTTCTTTCAATGATTTAACATCGTAGCTGTATGAAGTCTGTTTCTCCTATGAGAAAATAAATATATATATTCGATCAGCAAATTAAAATGTGGGAAAGGTGGCGATTCCTGCATTCAGTCAAAATGATGTGGCAGTGCCTCTTCCTGTCGTCGTTAACTCATCACAACTGCATAAGTTCATTTTTGCCCTTGTGATATGGGAAGAACATTTTTCGTTTTTCAATGGGAAAGGTGGTGAAAGTGGCGATTGTTGCATTCAGTCGAAAGCTGTGCCCTGGGCTTTTCCTTACTTCTTTTTGTCGTTGTAGCCGTATGAAGTCATTTTCGGCATTGTCTGATATATATATTTATTTTTCTCCACACTTAAATCTTGCGAAAGTGGCGAAACCTGCATTTGAGTCGAAATCCTGTTCTTTATTTCGTCTTTGAGGCCATATAAAGTCAGTTTCGGCAATGTAAGATGTAAATAATTATTTTCCGACAAACTTGAGAATGATGCGAAGGTGGCGTGGAGTTTTTCCTTCTTCCTTTCGTCATTGCAGACTCATGAAGTAAATAATGTAAATAATTATATTGAAAATGATACGAAATTTGCGATTCCGGGATTCATTCGAAAAGCTGTGCCATGGGCTTTTTCTCGCTTTCTATCCTTTTTATTGCCGTTTGGAGTCAGTTTTGGCATTGGGAGTTGTATAGAATTATTTTCCGCCAATTTTCAATATCCTGCAAATGTGGCGATTCCGGGATTCAGTCGAAAACCTGTACTATGGACCTTTTCTCCTTTCATATCGTTATTGTTGCCGTATGGAATCAGTTGCAACATTGTGAGTTATATGAAATCATTTTCCGCCAAACTTCAATATCCTGCGAATGTGGCGATCCCCGGATTCAGTCGAAAACCTGTACTATGGGGTTTTTCGAGCTTCATATCGTATTTGGAGCCGTGTGGAGTCAGTTTCGGCATTGTGAGTTGTATAGAATTATTTTCCGCCAAATTTCAATACCCTGCGAATGTGGCGATTCCTGGATTCAGTCGAAAACTTGCGCCATGTCGTTTTCGAGCTTCATATCGTTTTTGTAGCTATGTTGAATCAGTTGCAGCATTGTGAGACGTATGGAACTGTCCTTCACGAATGATCCTGGGAATGTGGCAATTCCTGGATTCAGTCGAAAACCTGTGCTTTGGGGTTTTTCTAGATTCTTATCGTTTTTGTAGTCATGTAGAGTCAGTTTCGGCATTGTGTGTCGGATAGAATTATTTTGCGCCAATTCTCAATATCCTGCGAATGTGGCGATTCCGGGATTCAGTCGAAAAGCTTTGCTATAGCCTTTTCCTAGCTTCTTTCCGCCTTTCTAGTAGTATATGGTTGGTTTCGGTATCATGACACGTAAAGAATTATTTTCCGCCAAACCAGAATGATACGAATATGGCGATCCATGCGAAATTATGTGCCATTTGCATTTTCTTCCTTTCTTGTTTGTAATCATTGTGAGTTATATTGACTGCTTTTCCGTCAAACTTCCATATCCTGCGAATTTAACGATTTCTGCATTCATTCGAAAACCTGTGCCATGGGGCTTTCGGAGATTCTTATCGTTTTTGTACCCGTTTGGAGTCAGTTTCATCATTTTGAGTTATATAGAATTATCTTCTGCCAATTTTCAATATCCTGCGAATGTGGCGATCCCAGCATTCAGTCGAAAACCTGTGTAATGGCATTTTTCAAGCTTCTTATCCAATAAAATGTCGCTTTTCTGTTGCCGTTGTTGAATCTGAGTCATATGATAGCCGAGTTTCCGACGTTTCTTTAAATCCGATTTTGGCGAACGTTTCCTTAGTCTCAGTCGATTCTTCTGCATCTTGCGGAACAAACGCGAAATGTCGATTTTCTGTTGCCGGTGTTGAATCTGATTCATATGATGGCCGAGTTTCCGACGTTTCTTGAAATCCGATTTTGGCGAATTTTGGTTTTCTTTAGTCTCAGTCCTTTTTTCCGCATCTTGGGATTCAGTTATGAAATGTCGCTTTTCTGTTGCCGGTGTTGAGGTTTCATAAGAACTTTAATAACATAATTCATGTCATTTCACAGAACGAATGTCATGGTTAATAAAATGTTTGCATTGACACGATAATGTTTGCATTTAACACAACAGAAGTCTTATGGGTTGAGTTAACAGGGATTCAGTAAGAAGGAGATGGAATGATCACATTTGTTAGTGTTAATTTTGTTTCTTTTTTCTTGATGTGCACTTATCCACTCAGTTGTTCTCAATGATGAGGAGGCAAGACTAAAGTCCGAGGATTTGTAGTGTACCATCTTCATCAGCAATTCCAATGGGTCCCCATACCGTGTTGAATCCCTCTAAGTCTCCACGTTGTTTCCATTTGGCGTAATCTCCATTGATGGTATTCTTCAGTTTTGACTGGAAGGAACTCAAGGGAGAAATAGTATTAGTGTTGTCCTTTGAGTTAATCTTTGCCATATACGTTTTATATATCACACTCTTGGCCAATGTTATTAAGAAATCAATAAGACATTTGGACTCTCGTGGAAGACTGGATCTTGTGTCATGAATGTACACTGCTCAAAACAATTAGGGGATAATTTAGTTTCTGTTGGATAATTATAAATTTCTGCAAAGAATTATAACTATTGTGTACTTTATACATGAATACGTATTTCTTACTCATGGATAGGGTGTAATTGATGAGACATTGTTTAAATAATCGATATTTATTACGAATTTAACAAATAATACATTTTAGCATGAAATAATTTTAACAAGAATAACAACAAGAATAGCCAAAAACGCTTTTGTTAATTTTTAAGAGGGCGTATGGTCTCCATTAACAGTCAAAACAGCGGTACATCTTGTTTGCATGGACCGGATAAGATGATCAAATAGTTCTTGTGGGATATTTCCCCACTCTTCTGTGAGAGCAATTTCGAGTTCTTGAAGCGATCGTCGTGGCACCAGTCGAGCAGAAACGCGCCTACCTAAAGCATCCCAGGCAAATCCGGTGAACAGGCAGGCCAGTCCATTCGTTCAATACCTTCTTCCTCAAACCACTCTTGTACCAAATTTGCACGGTGTGGACGAGCATTGTCATCCATAAAAAATAATTCTTAGCCAATTGCAGCAGCATATGGACGAACTATAGGTTGCAAAATCGCATCGCGATACCTTTGGGCTGTTAAGGAACCGTCTCTGATAAAATAGATATCAGTATGGCCACCTATACTTATTCCAGCCCATATCATCAAACTCCCACCTTGATGTTGGGGTCTTTCACGAACAAACTGTGAATTATTTATTGTTCCACTTTCACGCCATATCAAGGTACGTCGGTTATCTGGTTGCAGACTGAATCTGGACTCGTCACTAAAAAGTACACGAGCCCAATCCTCATTTGTCCAATTGCGGTGTTCCTGTGCCCTAATTCTTTTGGGCTCTTTTGTGATTTGCAGTAAGTGGAATGCAAACCATTCTTCTTCGAGCATATAAACCTATGGCATGAAGACGATTTCGTGCTGTCTGTGTCGATACCAGCCTCCCTGTTGCTGCGGCATGTTCACTTGGGAGTTGTGTTGCGTTAAATATTCGATTTCTTCTGGCAAGTAATGACAAATACTGATCGTCTCTTGGAGTTGTTGATGACGGGCGACCTTGACCTTGTCTTCGGCAAACACTTCCCGTCTCCAGAAAGCGATTCCAAAGTCGCGAAATTACGCTTTGAGATACACGACACGCTTGAGCGACAACTTGCTGGGTTTGTCCAGCTTCTAATCGACCAATGGCTCTCCAAGCCATGGATTCCGGGATATCATGTTGCTCTGCCATTTTTAACAAAATAATGGGTGGTAGGTGACACAAGATTACAATTGAAGTGATAATTATGCACTGTGGAAGTGAGCGCAATAAGCCACGCTTTTATACCCTCCACATGCTAATACGGCTAAGACACCTTTCAGCAAGTCTTAACATGATTTTGTACGCAGTTGCGTGTTCTACACTGTTGTATATCAAGAATATTTTAAAATAAATGTGTTACATTTGTAAATTATTTTTATAACTATAATTTACAAGAAAACCAAACTATCCCCTAATTGTTTTGAGCAGTGTACTTTATCTCTCTACTCAGACATTGGCCCAGGACGCAAATCCGTACGTTAAAACAGGAAATTATGACCGAGTTTGTAGGGGCTCTCATAGGGAATATGAGCTTGATTATTTTCTGGACTCCATGATTCTGTCTCGAATATGCAGATAATGAATGATGAATTATCCGATTTTATTGATTGCTATAATGAGACTAGGCGAGACATATAGCTAGGTACTAAACACTCATGTGAAGGACGATTACAGGGAAAGAGGGAACTCTTTCCCTGTAATCGTCCTTCCGGGTACTTCTGTGTACTGTGAGAAAAGCGAGACCTTTTCCTCCATCTAGTGGCCTGAAGGATAACTTCAAGTGCAGTCGGGCACATTGGATCACCGCATCGGTCCAATATTGGATGAATAATGATATAGCAATATGGGAATTTCATTGTTTCCCCAGCATTCACCCAATATTGGCAATATTGCCCAATGTCGGCCAACGTACCCAATGTCGGTCCAGTATTGGGCCAATATCTGGTGCTACTGGGGTCATAGGTTATATCTAGCTTGCGTCGTCACGTCACTTCTCCTACACCAAGCCCTTGATGGCCTACATAAACACGTTGGTACCTATTTCCGGAAATACGTCTGACAGTAAGGTTTTGAATCCTTGCTCCTAGTTATGCGCGCCGAAAATGTCATTCAGCTTGTTGGATGCGACGAAATTCGAGTGCCTTCCAGCCACTGTCTTATTTGCTCTAAATCGAACGTTCCTATATCATAGATACTGGTAATGAAGCACTTTTCTGGATCATTAACTGTGATATTTAGGTATAAGTAATGGTTTTACTTTTCATGAATTTATCTAAAGCCATCAAAAACTATTATTATTACTTAGACCTAAATATCACAGTTAATGATCCAGAAAGTGTTTCATTACCAGTATATTCAGCCAGTTATAGCTGAAGTCCGAGTCGATCGATGGTTTATCCACGATCTTGCGATGAAGCGGTTTCTCCTTCATCGAGCCTCTCTTTGTATTTGGTCTGCCGTTTTCACATCCGTCGTGTCGCAGTCGTTATCGAGATGGAGTGCGTTTCGGAAGCGGGTGGCATATCCCTGGATGGAGCTTAAGGGCATCGCGCTCTCTCAGAATGGAAACGAGTCGTCCCTGCTTCCTTTCGATATATCTGGCGACTTCGCACGTCCTCCCTTATGGAGGAACTCAAGTTCGATCAGTCTCCTCCCTCCCTTGCATCTCGGAGGGTAGTCTTTCAACGGATGGTGGATGTGATGCATGGTCAGGAGTTTTCTGGTCGCTCGATCGGTGGCCTGGAGTTCCGTAGGTGACCAATCGATAACTCCGAAGCTGTAGTTGAGGACAAGGATGGCAAGGCTGTTGAGGTCAGATATCTTATTCCTGCCGGACAGCTCGGTCTCAGTACGAGGCAGACTCTGCGTTTGTATTCAGTCGTCAGTCTCTGCTTCGTGCGCTTGACAGCCACGGAAGAGTTTTCTTCCGCACCGAGGTATTTATGGTATACTAGCGACAATATAATAATGACAATATAATAATGACAATATAATAATGACAATATAATAATGACAATATAATAATGACAATATAATAATGACAATATAATAATGACAATATAATAATGACAATATAATAATGACAATATGATAATGACAATATATGTTACCATGTCACGCCTTCATTGCTACATTCCCAGGATAATGATTCATTCAGTAATTTATTTTCAAAGTAGCAAAAAACGTATTAAAATATGTGCCGTCGGAATGTGTATCGATAGAGAACAAACCGATATTTTCATCGGAATAATTACTCCCATTGTTTCTTGTGCGCCTAACTTCATATCTCTTCATAATCTGCCCTGAGGGGTCATATTTGAAAAGTAGGACATGTACTCAGCCTTATCTGTTTGTTTTTTTGTTTTTTTTTGCTGGTGCAAAAATATCTTTGGAAAAGCCGACACAGCCAAAAGCTGTGCCCTGGGGATATGCACCACAAACCTGAATTTTTTTCTGAACTCACCATCACCTGCTATTGTTGTGCCAGGTTTCACATTTCTATCTCTGTACAATTCAATGGGGAAAAAAAATTATTTGAAAACGTGACCCCTCAAAAATATGTCCC
The DNA here is from genome assembly GCA_905338385.1 of Darwinula stevensoni. Taxonomy (NCBI): domain Eukaryota; kingdom Metazoa; phylum Arthropoda; class Ostracoda; order Podocopida; family Darwinulidae; genus Darwinula; species Darwinula stevensoni. The sequence goes on from CAJPEV010001010.1 coordinate 56,461, forward strand.
CAGGGCATGTATCCAAAACTTGACTTTTTTCCTGAATGGAGAGTCTCAGTAGGTACGTCCATGTCACGTTTCAGCTTTCCATGTTTATCTGTTTGAAGCAAAAAATTAGAAAACATCTCCCCCTGAAACTTATGTCTCCAGGGCATTTACCTCCAAAGTCTGAAATATTCTAGATTCAGGTTCCCAATAGGTACTTATGTATCAAGTTTCACCTTTCTTTCTCTGGCGAATTTGGTAGGACTAAAAAAAATATTTAAAAACGTCATCCAACAAAAGTATGCCCCCAGGGCATTCATCTGAAACTTTACATTTTCCCTGAACTTTCTGTCTCAGTAGGCACGTCAATGCCAAGTTTCAGCTTTCCATGTCTCTCCGTTTGAGTGAAACAAATATTGAAAACATCTCCCCCTAAAATGGGTGCCCCCAGGGCATGTACCTCCAAAGTCGGATTTTACATATCCTAAAGCACAATCAACAGTAAAGTCTCTGTCATTTCGCCCCAAGGCATGAAGACACGAGGTAGTGAAACTGCACAAAATTGGCAAAATCTTCGTTTTTGAGGCTGTCTAGCGTCGCCTTGGCGAGGAGCAGCTCAGCATGCCTTACATAAAATTTTTATTTGAATATAATATTATGCCTTTAACTTCATCCATGAACAAGCATTTGAAACTATAAAAACCACGCTGTTCGAGCGCGTTCAACTCTTCAAGGGCATTTGAGCTTCGCGTCCGTGAACCGAAACCCTAATCTGCTTTCTCTTAATTAAAAAAAATTTTCTGCATGAAGTATGAAAACTTCGTTTCCATTCGTTCCCACCACTCTTCGCTGTCTGAAAGCGTTACGCTGCTCAAGCAATTTCTTCTCAAATCCCAAAGGAATTGGTTACTTAATGTTTTACTGCCGATTTCCTCGGGGCTGAGAAACATTGAGAGGTATTATTAAAGAGGATAATGCCTTCATTCTTTCCTGTCTAGGATAACCCTATAATTGTGACGTGGGAGTATCTCCTGACCGCTGCAATTAAATAATTGAGTTTGGAGCGAGGGCTGCTCACGGATTGCATGGTACATCCCAAGTAACACAGTATGTTAATGAAACGTTTCCGAAATGTTGCCTATGTTGCAAGTTGCTGTACAACATTGAGAAAACATTGCTTCAATGTTTTCACATGGAATGTTGCTGCGACACTTCTACGAATGTCATTGCAACATTAGCTATCAACATTGAGAGAATGTTGACACTTTTGACATCGACAACGTAGCGACAACATTCTGATACAACATGGACTTAGAAGTTTTAGGGAATTGTAAAGTTGTCCTCCTTGCCACGAGATGGAGACGTAAGTCTCGCTTTCTCACAGTACACAAAAGTGCTCTTCTCCCTTTCCCTGGAATAGTCCCGCACTGGAATGTCTAGTACTTTGCCATATGTCTCACATTATCTCATTATAGGAATCAATGAACACGGACACTTCATCACCTGTTATCCTCATTTTCCAGACAGATTAATGGGGTCAAGATAAAAAAGCTCATATTCCCAAAAAGAACCCCTTTCCAAGAATTCGTCGAATTCATCTTACAGGGCAATAAAAACGATGGTAGAGAGTCTGCGATCTCAATACTTCATATCCTCATTCTGGGTACTTGCTGGGGAAACGAAGGATTGATCTCGTGGACACTCCATAGAACATTGCGGTCAGACCTTTTCCTGTATTGTGCAATTTAGCACATCCAGGGGAAGATCATCTCCAAAAATGTACTGTCTCCTGTCTGTACATGATACAAATACTGTATTATGCATGGGTAGAGGGTAAAACCAGTACAGGCTTCGTCCTGTTGATGAGAATGTCTGAGTAGAGAGATAAAGTACACTGCTCAAAACAATTAGGGGATAGTTTGGTTTTCTTGTAAATTATAGTTATAAAAATAATTTACAAATGTAACACATTTATTTTAAAATATTCTNAATCTGTAAAACAGACGGGAGAAACCTCGGTCTCCGACCGGGACAATGGGGACCATTCCCATTGTCTAAATCAGCTTCGAGGGGGTCTTGCACCTGCCAGCCCGCTCGCAGGAGGGTTTCACCGGGATTGGCGGGACCACTGATGTACCCACCATCAGGGAGAGGGGCCAGTCCCCCCATTAGCTCCTAATCTTTAAAAAAAAAAAATCGGTCTTACTTCATTTGAAAGGAGTATTATAATGTGTAAAGTATTTGTGGGGTCAATCATCCGTTTTCATCCTGAGGGCGTAATGAGGAAATGAGGGACTGAATTCAGAAGTACTGCGTAGAACAATTAGGAGTTGACATTCTCCAGAAATGTACTACAATTAGTACGTTCAAGGGCAGTCAACCTCTGTAGTGTTCTATGTCTCCTGCTTATGCACGGAAGAGACTTGTGCAAAGGCAAGGGGTTATACTGGTACAGGCCGTACTAGTACTGCATAATGAAAGGCTTTAACCATTGGAATGCCTCCACTGGGAAAAAAAAAAACTCGGGAAAATATTAACGGCAAAAATTGGCCCAATGTTTTTCCGTGTAGTAATGCCGATAATGGTCCAAGATGTACACATCCTGGCGGATCTTTTAGGTCATTATGCGGTAAATATTGACCCAATATTGGGGTGCTACTGGGGGAGGGACCAACGTTGGGCCCACATCAGAAATGTCGAATTCCAATATGGGCCCAACGTAGGTGTGCTGCCATCAGAAATGCATTTCCATCAGAAAAAAAAGACATAATGTACCAAACTTGGGTTTGGCGTTTCTGGGGTACCCCCTAATAGCACATAACATTGATTCAACGTTGGTTCAACGTCCGGATGTTGTTTCAATGTTATGTGCTACTAGTACCTGTATATTCCAATCTCAAATCTAATTTCAATGTCAATGGCACATGGATGAGCTGTACCTTTCCATCCCGGGTTTCTCGTGAGAAGTGCTTGCTGAATGCGAGAGGTGAATCGCTTCTCAGCGAGGGCACGCCTCGCTGAGAAGCGACACAGTACGCTTTCCAACGTCTCATGTCTGAACAGGCGACCCTCTAGTCCAGAAAGTCTCATTTCCCAATTTCCAAAACTGGATGGGACATTTTGGTCCAAAAGCTGCGAGCTTTTGGACCAAAATGTCATTTTGATCCTACTTCCGACGATGTGAGGGCGATCTCAGAGAAAATATAATCACCGAAAAAAGTGTTTTCGTCATATGACCCAAAAAAGTAGTTCCAGGTGGCCACGGTGGTACTCCGAGCGGACGCAAGCCTTGGAACTGGCGGCCTGACGCAATTTATGTTACAATTCCACTCCTACTTCGTTAGGTCAGCTTACCACTGGGGACCCAGCTTCTGAGAAGACAAGGCGAGGGTCATTGCGATCGATTTCTGGAGGGCGCTCAAATAGCATTGCAACTCTGTCGCCTCTGTCACGATCCCACTCGAGTCGAACCACTATTCGAAGTGCGCTACCTGCTGTGACAAGATAGAAATAGAGGCACAGGAAAAAGTCTACTCACTTGGAAAAATTCTAAAGAGCAATTTGGTAATTTGGCTTATCAATTTTAGCAGTCTATAGCCAGAGGTTTGAACAAGCAGCATATGTACATGTGTGAACACCTGCTTTGAAAAGCACGTGTTCGTCCAAAAATGTCTATTTGGCTTTGTCGAAAGGGAAGCAGTATTTTTTCGATAGAAGTGTACAGCAAGGAGATGTCGAAAGCACCCTGTAGGATAAATGTAAGATTTCTGAACATAAAAATCGGATAAGATTCTACAGGTTCTGTACGAAACATATCTTTCGAGATTTTATCAAACAGGATTCTATTCTATCGTATGACATGAATGGTTTGCAAGATCTTTAAAAGTCAATGTCAATGTTGGTGAGCCAGTTATTGCCTTCTGGAAGAATATAATAATGTCTGTCACATTTCCCAGGTATTTCCTTAGGGGGCACTGATGGATGATGTGCTGCATGGTCTGTTCTTCGTGACCACAGTCACACGATGGTTCGTCCCTCATTTTCCAGCGGTGGAGGAGCTGGGCACAACGACCTTGGCCTGTCCGGATGCGATTCAAAATTGACCATTCCCGGCGGCTGAGGTCGAAGCCGGGAGGCTGCACTGTTGGGTCGGAGACCAGCGACTTATTTGGGATGTTGGTGTTTTCCCAGAGTGTTCTCCAGCGTTCCTCCACATTGAAGGAGGGCGGATCGAGAGCTGCTGCCCTCTCCCAGAAAGGAGAGCGGGATTTTAGCCGCTTTTTCGGTCTCGTCTATGATGCGATGGATGGGTAGATTCGTGTTGGCAGACATGGATTCGAAGGCACGTGACGTTTGCGCTTCCCTTCGTATGGCTGGAGGTGCGATGTTGGCGAGTGCAGGGAGCCATGTAGTTGGAGTCGGCTTCTGGGTGGGGGTGATGATGCGCATCGCTTCGTTGAATTGCAAGTCGATCTTCGTTGCGTGGCAGCTGTAGGCCCAGACTGTTGAGCAGTATTCTGCCACTGAATAGACTAGCGAAAGTGCTGTTGTCCGCAATGTCTTGGCACTTGCTCCCCATGTTGTTCCGGAGAGTTTGCGGACCAAGTTCACCCTGCTCTTCATCTTTTGACCCGCCTTTACAAGGAGCGCCTTGAATGTCAATGAGCGGTCAGGCGTGACACCGAGATACGAAGGCGTATCCTCGTGTTTCACGCAGTAGCCGCAGAAGTCAACGTTGAGCTTTGCCTTGGCCAATTTGTTGTCCAGGTGGAAGGCTGTCACTATGGTTTTGGCCGGGTTCAGGCGCATTTTCCAGGTGTTGAAGTAATGCGCTAGGATGTCGAGGTCAGTGGTCAGAGTAGCGCTGATGTTCGGCAAGTTGGTGGGCGCCAAAGCAATGTCGTCGTCGATGACGTTTGCGGTAGATCGCTCGTGTACAGATTAAACAGCGACGGAGCGAGCACAGAGCCTTGGGGAGTCCGCGTTGTTGAGAACCCGTTCTTTACTGATCAAACAGGATGAAATCAACACAGTCATGACTCCCTCCTATTTTGATGAAATGTTATGGACTTGTAGGTTCCACTGAAATCCACGCTGAATTTCAGCTTCCCAGGTCAAGTGCTTTTTGAAGTACTGAGACTTGAATATTGCCAAAAAAAAAAAAACGATTACCGAAGTCCAGCTTGGGGCCAGCCAGGATCCTTTAGGATCCCGGCCAGGCTAGACCCAAGGGATCTTCACAGACTTCTACGGGTCCAAAATTGTTTAAGAGTGACCACTAAAATTTCCTCATACATACGAGTACGTCTCATATGAACGTCCAATCCGCAGGTTATGGGGGGAAAGTGACCAACAACTTTTAACTGATTTACCTCTGCTCCCACAAGAGCTGCTTCCATGAAATGTTATCTGTAAAAAGATTAATGTTTCTAACCTATCATTAAAATTTCTCTCAAATCAATTGTTACAAAGCATGACTATGAGATATAACCCTAGTAGCGTATAACATTAAAACAACATTGATTCAATGTTTTATGCTACTAGGGAATAAGAAGTGGAATGATGAAAATGGACAAGAGCTCTTCCCGGTAGTGGAGTGTAAGACACAGCCCGAGTGTACGCCCGAGGGCTCTTCTTACATTTTCTTCAAACTTCTCTTCCATCGAGATTCAATTTTTAGGAAGCCATTTACCTGTAGAAAGTTTTGATTAGGTTTCTTTTTTTCAATTTAATGACAATGAATCAATATGCATCGAAACAAAGATTGCTCAATGCTTATTATTATTATTTTTATTTTTGTCTTCGTCAGAGACCTAGACAGGAGGAATTGGATTTGAGCAGTAAGAGGTGCTAAGGAACTGGAGTCCGCGTACATATCCAATTTCCGATTTCTTTGGAATAATTGTTAATCACCTTGCTTTGGTGACATCAATTTAGATGATGTTAATGAATGATGAAACTTTCAAACAAACAAGTATGTTTGGAAACATAAATCTATACAAAGCGAAAGTTTCGTGAAAATAGTTTCATTGAGAGCAGAGATCCAAAGTCCAAAGTCGTTAGTCAATTTTTTTGTCATAACCTGCATAATGGCGTCACATTCGCACTCCAATATCCAATAAGAACAATAAGGAGAAATGCAGATTCATATCCACCTTTTCTTTAGACAAGGAGTTAGAAATGTATACTTATCTTCTGCCTGTCAGCAAGAAAACCTAGAGAAAATGGACCATACAATATTGCTCGACAAAGAAATCATCAATGCACTCTAGGTAGTCAACATGAATGCACGAGAAAATGCTACAAGACAGATAAAACTAGATAAACGTTTTATGAGTCACATAGTTCGACGCTCTTAATGGGATCTGAAGGTCGTTTCACACCTTGCGCGTCATGCGTCCTTTGCGTCAATGCTGAAGCAGGCAGACAGAAACATGCATGCACACTCACCTCCACACGCGTGTCCACTTACATTCAAGGGTTTTCACAAAACGCAAAGCTTGCGTTTTCAATTGAGCTCACCCCAATTCCGCACGCAAGCCTTGCATTTTGTGAAAACCCTTAAAGGGCAAGCGTGCTGACATACGTGAGCACGCGCGCGCCTGTCTGCCTGCCCCAGCATTGACGCAAAGGACGTATGACACGCAAAACGTGAAACGCCTTTTAAGTTCCAGGGTGAGCCTCGCCAGTTGGCTCATTTTGGCAATGCACTGGTCCACCATGGTCATCTATGAATATAATGAAGGAGATATATTCGACTCAGATGACCCATTACGCTAAAATATCTTCACAGAATAGAAGTTAAAATATTTCATTTTAATGTACCCACCTCTCACTGACACAGACGTCACAGTCAGGGGTCGTTCACGAAAGGCAATGGAAATCCGAGCTGAACCAGGCCTCTGTCTAGGACTCCGTCAGAAACTGCCTAGGGGTAGGAAGACAAGGAGGGAGAGGAGGGAGGCGACTTGAGCGGCAGGGAATTGGAGAATAAGCTATTTTCAGCGGCCGTATGGTTCAGGATTCCGAATGAAACCCAGGAGACAGAGGACCAAGCCCAGGAGGCGCTGGGGTTTCTTTTCTGCCTACAGGTGATCCACCTGCTTTCTTGGGAATATCTACTGAAACATACGCCATTCTGCATGCTACGTCAAGGAGATATGAATTAAGTACACCTTAACCACTCGTCCCAAACATGGGCAAAGGAAACCCGTCGGTTGCCCCGAAGAGTTCCATCCCTGCCTGAGGACCTGCTCGATAAGAACCACATAAGAACCTAGATCCTGTAGCCTCACATAAAGATTAATCGAAGGTCAAATTTGATCCCGTGCGTTTCCTATAGGAACTCTACTGGTCATATAGGATTCCTATTAGTTCCTTTACGAGTCCTATTGGAGATTCATACAATTAAGAATAACATTCCCATAATTCAGTTCAGCAAAAACGTATTACAAATCGGATGATGAATATGAAGCAGTGCGTGAACGTTACACATTTAAAATCTGGTGTTTCCCAATTGGGCACACGTTCCCGGTTTTCCCTGATGACTGAAACCGATAACAGCGAGTCCCTTATCATGCCCTTGATCATATCTTTATTCCCTAGGGCCCATTTGCACACACCTAGCACAGCTGGTTTTTAAATATAAAGAAAAGGGAGTGCCGGTAGTCAAAATGGATCCTCCTAGCGGTGCGTCGAATTGCACCACGAATGCATGTGAACGTTTTTATGCTCACTTCAATCTTTTATTGTATGCTTCTCATCTCCATGTGTTCAACTTCATCGACACCCTGGATGAAGGGCAGAGGTCTACTTGAAGATGACGGCAGCACGTGAAGGGGCTCGTCATGTGCCGTAGCAAATAAAGCTGCGGTCGAAATTTCATGATCAATATATCTAACAATATCGGGAAGACCTCATCTTAAGGCTAGATTTGGTGAAAGCGGTCTCCCACCGGTACATGGTTGTTCCACAAGGAAAATTAGTGCATCTCATGATGTAAAAAATCATGAATTCTTGACGAAGTTTTTGTATGATTATTTTTTTAAATATCCATTTTTATTACATTATGCAGGGGAGTTGAGCTGAAGAGGATTGATGAACATGACTAGACCATTCCACTCGAAGCTATTTGTTTCTGGACTTCTCTATCTTATCTTCGTAATATCTTGTGACAAGTGGACATCTGGGGGTAACGTGAGCTGTGCGCATGAGCTACGTGTCTCACTTAGATTCTGGTGTGCACAATTGGGCGTATGAGGGAGCCGGGTGTGCGCAAAGGGGGCACTGCCCATCAAATCGAATGGAGAAAAAAGCAAGTGACAGAAAAGGAAAAAAAAAGGCAAATAACCTATACTTTCCCGAAATAAATGTTGAATTCAACACTTTTCCAACCAGATTTCAAGGGAACGTATGAGATATTACCACGAGGTGGCTGCGCTCAGATGCTTGTGCTTGGAATATCAGGAATCTCCTTGTTCCTGTTGGGGATAGGGGGAGAAGAGAAGCTAAGAGAAGCCTTGGCAGAAAGCCTGCTATGTAGGCTGAAAAAAGATTGTCGTAATGGCGACCAATCGGCCTATCCTAAGAATCAACGTCTTCAACTTGAATTCCATGATTCTTGTGTTGCACTGGAATAAACCTTTTATGAACGAATTTTTAAGATCCTGATTCTTTCATATTTTGGCTATTATTGTTTGCGGTGGTTCGATGAAGTACAACACTCGCGGCTCGAAAGGTGTGCCGTTACTAATTCAACGGTGTGAACCACTGCTCTAGTGCCATGTCTAAGTCAATGCTATTCACCCACCAGACATCAAAACACCTCAGGAGATCTAAATTAGGGCAAGGACGATTGAGCCTATGCGCATTGATTCTCTTCCTGAACTCAATTTGAATCTCAATTTGAAAAGGAAAAAAAAAAAAATTTCCATCCAATTTTCTCCATTTTCTAGGCAAACTATAGCAAATTATAAAAATAAAGGTCTTCCAAGAATTTGGTTTATTTTGGGGTTTCAAGGAGTTCCATTTTACCAAATCCAGCATTTCTTTCTTCTGCCTGATACAAAAAAGTGATATAAAGTTTGGCCACCTCCAGCGTTTCAATGTCGAACTTGGAGAGATTTTCTCCAAGAGTTTACTAACAGAGTCCCTTCCTGTTCAGATAAGCCAATAAAGAAAACATTTTTTACGACGCTGTCCGCTCAGCCGCTGAGAGATCTGCTGGGGAGGTCGACTCCCTCAGAGCTAGGAAATTCATCACCGCATTCATCTGTTTTAATACCCCTTCGGCAGACCCTTTGGTAGCACATCGAAAAAAATTCATAGCTGACCATCACCGAATATTAAAAGAAATGTTGCCAGTCACCATCAAAGATATCTGTCTTCCCTGAGAAAAGTAAGAATGGTGTATTACAACTGAAAGTGCCTTGGAAACTTTGGCGTTGTTATCCTCACGAGAATATTACTTCAGAATATGATGCAACTTTCTTTAAGGTCACTGCATATAGTAATGTTTTGCCAATTTCGATGTCAATTCGGTGTCAAAATTCCTGAAACTGCGAAAATAGTCAGCACACGTCATCTTCGACTGCGTGTCATTTTTGTTACATTCCCATCACGTGTTGACAGTTTTCATATAAAAATTAATTTCGGCCCCTCCCTTCTAAAAAATTTATCTGTACCACTGCGCTGTGGCTAGAAATCATAGGCCTCCTTGAAAACAATGCCAGGCAAAAATAAAAGTATAGTATCATTACATGACATGCCACCATGCCCCATAGTAGTAAGCTCGAATCCCTGGTTTAAAAATGACAAGCTGTTTCAGGTATTGCTCTATTTTGCTACCATTCTCAATCATTTCTTCATGATACTTCATGGCATCTCAAATTGAGGGAGGGAGTGGTGGCATCCCACAAGCCTTTTTATTTGGATAATAGAGAGTTTTGGTAACCCGTTTTTGAGGAGGACGGGGACGCGAACGTATTACTAGGCGTTCAAGTTCTAGATTTTCGAATGGCAGTTTGGCTACACGTTCCAGATCTGGAACGGAGTGTCATGAAAAGTTCCTTGTTATGCTCAATAATTTTGAATGACCTTCAAGGCCTTTAGCAAGTAGTGAAGACACTCAGATCCACCTCAACCCCAACCATCACCAACCATTCACCCAAGGGATGGTTGAATAAATCATTATTTTCAATGTCATTTCTACTGACTGAAAGCCTTGAAAACTACTCACGATTCTTGGAGTATGACCAGACAATTCTTGCAACATTTGATGGATCGCTACAGCTGTATTCCCAGGATCGCGACAAAATGTGACACTGCGTTGCTACATTGCCAGCCAAACTCTCATTCAAGATGCTAGTCAGATGAGAACTGACACAACACTGCCCAACAGTCTAATCAATCAGTCCATGGAATGAAAATAATTTTTGTGATATTGACACTCGCAAAAAAATCAGCCCGGGAACTTTACTGCCAGACCTCGTATGTCTCAGTTTGCCTATTGGACTAACGTTCTCGACTCCTTTGTTCATCATGGTCGCATGTAGGCATTGCAATCCTTGGCTACAACCAGAGTTCCTCTGTTCTAATATCCCATCATTCACCATCCCCAATAACATACTAGGCTTCCTTTCTGGTACTGTTATGGCAAAGTAACCGAAGTTCACGTCTGGGTCCTATGCATCCTACTTCTCTGATGGCGAAGAGGACATGTCGGTTGCTGTCCTGGGGGATATTTGGCGAAAACCCAAGTTGTGGATGTGAGACAATTGTCCAGAAACCCATCTCGAGCAAAACGTACATTTCTATCAGTCGGGAAACCCTTGCTGCAGACGCGAGACAATTGTCTAGAAATCTAACCCAGGTATACTGTGCCTTGAATTTCAGCTCCTTCGCCATCAATAGTAGCTTTCCTTCCTGGATGACTGACTTGAACGAATCACGCGTTGTACCGAAGCTCACGCGCCTATCAGGTCGTTCCTGATTGGTGGATCTTGCGTCGCGTTCACGTTCCTGATAGAACGGCTGGAAGAGTCCCTCCACGTCTTAGACGTCTTCCTCACGCGTTTTAAAACTGCTGGTGACGTCACAAGTATCGTCAGCCGTCCTCTCAAGGATGGGTAACCAAAACTCTCTGATGTCTTCCTGTGATACGGTTGGCATCCAACTGCTCTCGTGCAACGAGAGGTCTCGCGATATGTAAATGTGCATACAATAATTCCACTGGCGGGAAAAAAAAACTCAATTTATTTTTCCACTAACAATTTATTTTTCTATTAATCAACAAATGTCTCACCAATCAACATATGTGAGTGCTGTCTACTGCCAGGAGAGAATAGGAAGAAGCAAGGGACCGAGAAAGGTAGGGAAAGGCACGTCCTATTTACTCTAAATGCGCATAAGACAGATTCTTCTTCACTGACTAGAGGGGAATGCCAATACATTCCTGCTGGTGGTTTCTATCAGTCATGAATAACTTAGCAGAATAAATTAAACAAATTATTTTTCTGCTTACAAAAAATGCAACCTGCTTTCCCTGGGGACTGGACAGATAGACAACGAGATGGGGTAGGCCAGAACAACCATGTGCACAGGTATGGAGACACTGGAACCTGCCACAAGCACAACTACAAGCACTCAAGATATCTGCCTCTCTTTTTGAAAACTTCAGGGGAAGCCTTTCATGGCTGATATATCACACACTTTCTCCATTACCAGAAACTCTAAAAGCAACATGAGCCAGTTTCATGAAAGTCACAGACAAGCATGGACACCACAGACTCTGACTCTGAAAAAGCAACCAATTATGAGTCTGCTAAATTCTATCAACTCCTCCCAAGCACTTGCAAAAAACAAGATTGATTGGACATTGAGGTCACATGAGTTTGCAAGACTGATTGTATAGAGCTAGTTTGAGCAATGTATTCCCTCACAGAACAGATATACAAGGAAGAACACACAATGGGAAAACATGCATTTGGCATGGACACGTGTCAAAATAAAATAAAATGCAATTCCGAGTTCCAGGCAAGAGAGAGAGCACAAAACCTTCCCACTGTGTCTTTAATGGAAAACTCCAAAATGAGGGTACATATGCAGCACTGGTCAGCCTTGAATTCATCTAGTGCTTTCTTGGGATAGAGTTACATTTTAACATTTTCAACAACAACTTTCATAAAGATTGGATTCAATATCGGGGAAGAGAAATAGAGATGGCTTGAATGTAGTTGAGCTGGAGCAATGGGGGGGTTTTCCTAGTTTTTCTCTGCACCTGTCCTGAAGAGATTAAAGGCATGAGAATCCAATAGAATTAAGTGTGAACCCTTCCCAGGCAGGAAGTACAAGTAGAAAATTACTAGTATGTAATGAGTCTGGTTGTTGATTACTGAGCATTTGATTGTATGCAACTGGCAGGAGGAAGCAGGGTTCTGGCAAGAAACCTTGACTCTGGAGTGTGATTTTTTGCCCATTCCAGCATCAGAAGAAAAATATTTAATGGAAGATTGAAGACTTGGATTTCATATAGACTGGGAATCCCTAACGTAGGAGCTTGATTAGATTGGAAGTCACATCTCATTTGCTAAGCAATATCATAGCACAAGGCAGTTGTCACATATAATATAAAAGTTGAACTGGATTATGATTCTTGATTACCCATGACTCCCAACTGACAATTTCAAATTGTTGTTGCCATCCACCTTCAGGTTTGAGCATGAGACAATGAACTAGCATTGTTGATTTCTTGAATCCAAGCTTCAATCCCCCCCCCCACTTGTTGCTGATGATCAGTCACAAAATGAAGGATAATTATAAAATGAAGTCTTTCTTCTGTGGTCTTGAGACATTTTAGTCAGAAGCCAGAATTTTTTTTTATAGGTGACCATCAATCCTGAACTTCAGGTGACTTCAAGAAAAAGGCCTAATTCAGAGGGTGTCTGAAATATTCTTTTTCAAATTCTCTCCCCATTTTCTACTTAACCTCATGGTACCCCATCAGAAAAACCTGCTGTTATGATTTAACTCTTTTCCTAACAAGCAGAAGCAAAATTCAAGGCTAACCATTTCTTAGCAGTTCTAGAGAAATGCTTCCTTCTTTCACATTTCTTCAATGGGGAATTGGTGACTCTAGGGATCTTTGAAAGGGAGGCCAAAATATTCTCTTTGTGGTTTGAACTCAGTCTGATGTCAGAGAAAAAAATGACAAGTGGGTCATTGACCTACTTGATAGCCTGCATGAAAACCAGACTTTTTCATAGCTCAACATCAGATGAAGCAAAATCATCAGCAAAATCTCTCTTTCACCACCATATTCAGTCAAAAAAAGTCAACAAGATAAACTGGACACCTGAATACTTACTGGTAATGAATAATGAATACTAAAATTATGGTCCAATGCAAGCAAAATCAAATCCTGTCAATAAATAGCTGCAACAACTGAAGACTTGAGAAAGACAGCTACAGCTTCTTGTGTATGATTAGCATTATGTTGCTGAAAATAATGACCATGCAATTTTTGGAAAATCAGCTAAGGCTGTCTCAAAAGCAAATTAATGTATGTTTTCATTTCATATTCATAAAGTTACAGTTATGTTCAAGAATGAAATTTCTTGCAATGTCAAAGGTTAGGGGAAGTGGTAGAGGACCAAAGATCACGAATACATGAGCAAAATCTGGAAGAGGTGCATTTGGCCATTGACATTATGGTCCCTTGAATGGAACTACAAGTAAATGGGAGTGAATTGGAAAATGAGACTGAGTGCGAATGCAATCAAGAACAAAAAAGGAAATTCAAGAAATAAGATTATTAAAGCCATGACAGGATCACAGACACTCATTGGCTGGACTGACAAGCACTTGAGGTGCTTCCCTAGAATTATCAAGAAAGAAAAACACTGAATTTAGTTTGAAAACTGGGATTGTGCTTCCAAGATTCTGGCAAGCAATGAAATGAGAGCACAATCTGAGTGTTGGAACAGCAGAACTTCCCTTTGCTTGGGGAAGGTAGAACACACACTTGGAATGACAAACTCCTGCTCATGAAGAAATAAGAACTACATAAATTCAGAAATGTTAATGACCCACATCCCTGCACACAAAAAAATGACAGAAAGTCCAACAAATGAAGAGGATGATGAGCCCTGCTCTATCTTCCAAAGGGGAAAAAAAAACATGCAGGAATTTTAATACTGACCAAAATAAATGATAAAAATAGAAACTATGATGGAGGGAAAAGTATGAACAACAAAAACTCATCACAAGAGCTGAGAGTTGTAGGAAGGGCAACACAATGTAGCATACATTGTGCAGAGGAAGACAGTCTGCACATGCAATGCAACTTCAAATTGCTACATTTGAGTAGAAAAGCCTGATTTCCTCTACTCCAGGTAAGAAAAGTTCAGAGAACACTTGTGGTCCTCCTGAAGACTAGATTTCAATTATGAGTAGATGGTAATCACTTCCCGTCCACCACCTCGCACCATCAACACTCTTTCTAAGCCTTCTGTCAAGACCTCCAAGAATTCCATGTCTGTGGATATATTAGTTCAGGAAGATAGGGGAGAGAATGCCATGGCTCACTGTGCACTCAATATGTATATTGTACAGCAAATTCAGAATGACATTGTACTTAGAACTCTTATGGAAGACTTCATACTTTTCTGGAGCAGAGTTGAAATTTATATATTTGTAGCATGTCAAGAGAAAATACTACTCTTCAAACTGCAAACCTTCATGGTTTGCAGTTTGAAGAGTACTAAGAGTACAAACTGCAAAAAAGATTTTATTGCTAAAAATGACACTTAACAGACATCTGCTTGTAATGCATAATCCAAGGCGACAAGGATTACTTCTCAACAGTCACCTTTTTTGGAATTGCATTTATGTCAAGTACCAACTAGAATGTGCCCTGTTCAAAAACTGTTGTATGGTGTTTCAAGCTTATACAGTCTAAGCTGTCTGGATGCCTTCATCAATTCCATCATGTTTTTCAGCCAGATTTAGCTCCTACTGACTTTCATTTGTTTAGCACCGAGAAACATGCTTTGCATGGAAAATATTATGACAACATTAAAAGCACAGTTAGCACAGAGGTGGCAGAAATTCATAGCCACAAATGCTGGCTATATTAAGATGCATTCATAATTACAATTATAATTATGATTATTTGGGAGCATATTGGCTTCTTAGTATGCAGATTTCTGGCAATGCATGTTTTGTGCACCTAACATCACTTAAGGAAGGTTGGGCTGAGGAGCACTTTGGCTCTCAAATGTTGACTTTGCATGCAATGACTGTGATTTCTTCATGCCATCATATAGAGTTCTGAAAGATCTTTCCAGCAACAGACCCCTATTTTTTGCCATCTGAATGAAAATTGAAAAGTTGAATATACAACTTTTAAATTTAATTCCCTCTTTTTCTTCAAAAAATGTATGATAGGTCATAAGTTGTTGGAAAGGTCTCAAACTGACCTTTCCAATGGTACTAACCAGGATGCTACACACAGTGTGCCACATTGAATAATCATCAATCAAAATTGGTCAGAAAGTTGAAAATTTGTAATTTTCAGGGAATTTTTTTCCTGTGGGGGACAAAAAGTCAAACAAATAACTTGATTCATCAATTCATATCAAAGAGAAGGGTAACTTATTGAAATGAGCAACTTTTATTCTCCTGCCACATGGGGTTATGGAGATAGAGACAAAATTGCATAAATTTCACATTCAACTGAATTGTTGATATATCATTCAAACTGTGATGTATGGAGTGATTTGTTCACCTGTTTCAGAGCTCCAGTTCAAGCTATTACAGGCCTCTGTACAATGAATAGTTCCTAAGATGGTAATTTCACCCTTCATGGCAGTTATCCAATTTTCCTCAAACTTTGGGGGTGATATCTTGCTATCTGATGATCTGATGGGACTGATTTTTTCCACTCAGTTTTTAAATTGCGTGCAATAATTATGAAATCTTAATCATGAAATCCCAAACTGGTCAGGTTTGCTGCCTGGTTGAGTTCATATGAAATGACACCAGGGTTCATTTCCAGGATGAGTTGCCCAAGCAAGCTGAACCTCTATTGCTTAAAAAATTTCAGATCAGGGTAATTAGGACTTCTTGTCTTGCTATGGGTTTTCAAGGAGATAAACAGCCAAGAATGTTTTCTGATGAATAACAACCAGGCCAAATCTCATCTGAAGGGCCATTTTGAAGTAGGAGATTGATACCCAATAAGACATAACAATTTGGTCATGTAAACTAATTGGAGAAAAAGCTGTCCATAGAGTAGCATTTCATGAACACACGTTACAAAAAAGTAGGGCTGTCAATTCAATTAATTAATAGACTGATTAAAGTATTAATCATGATTTTAAAAAATTGCAAAAATTAATCGAATTTTAATTGACCCCCTAATCTACCTCTGAATGGCTTTCTCCCATATAATTTGACTGTGTAGTTCATAGTTTTGCAAAAAAACAAATGAAAATGAATGCTTTATCAAGGGAATGAAATGTAATGATGGCTTATTGAAGGTAGTTCTTTTTGCACAGCTTACTCTTCCTCAAAATGACACAATTTTTGAAAAGGGAACAAACAAAAACAAAGCCATTGCTTTCAGACTATTCCAAAAAAAAAAAAAGCTTCCTGACCCCTTCCCATCCACAAGCATACTGGTACACATCCTGTGTCCTTCTGCCTAACCTACAGCCTTTAAAGGTATAGCATTGCAGGTCTTGCACATCAGGCTAAGTAGGTTACATCAGCCTAGGGCAGAGCAACCAAAAAGTCACTGGATGCAAATGGTGAAAAGAAAGTGGCAATGAAGAAGCTGCAAAGGAAAGCACAGAAGGAAGAGGGGAGTTGGGCAGGGGTATGGGACTGGAGAAGCAAGAAAGAGGATAATGTAAAGACTGGGGAGTGAGAGGCATGTGTAAGTGCATCAGCAAATGTCTGTGGGAGTCCATGAAAAGTAACAGTGAGAGGGGGAAAGCTGGGAAAGGTGAGTGGAAACAAAAGTGTGAAGCCCTCTCCTATTCCTTGTTTGCTTCTATTTTTGCTTTTTCATTCTGTGTTGTGCGTAAATCATTAATAAACATAATGAACTAAAATATTTTAATTTCAGCATAATTAAGTGTCATTGTATACTTCCAATCATTTAGATTACATTTTTGCATCCTTTTGGTATGGGTTGGCTAAATGGCAAAGGGCCTCAATGTGCTTTTTTGCTTATGTTTTATTATTCATCTGGCTAAGTTGTAACTATTTTCTTTCCAACTGGAATGTATCACTTGTAGGATGAACTAGTGTATGTGTCAATAGTAACTGCTATGGTAGTGACTGCATCGCCTTGAGTCACTTCCTGAGGCTTGCCCAGGCATTGGGTATGACACAAGCAGAATCATTCCCAACACATAGGACATGATTCAAGGAGGAACCATGGGATCGATTAAAATTTGAGAAATCAATTTAATGGCTTGTGATTAATTTATTTAATTTTGTATGCTATTGGCAGTCCTACAAAAAAGCAAAAGAATGCAAAAAGTTTTCCCAAAAACCCAGAAAATGAAAGCAGTAAACATGGCATGACTGTAATTAAGAAGAAAAGGATACAATTCAAGTCTGAGCCTTTTTTGGTGGCCTTTGGAGGCCCAGGTAAGTTGAGTACAACCAATTGAGCCTGATGACTTCGGGAAACAATCACTTCATTCAGCTTTACAGCAGTGTGCATTCTACGCACATTGGCCTCCGTCCTATGGAACAAGGGAAGGATTCATAAGACAAATCCTAATCAAAAGAAAGTGCTGGCCACAAACGCTGGACTCACGGTTTCAGTTTCAGAAGACGTGTAAATGAATTGTCTTTCCTAACACCCTCATTTTGATTTTTGGGAATGGGAGAGAGCTTGCCATGGTCTGGCTCATCTTCCTTTGTGTGTTGGTGATCACTGGCCATGTCCTGTTTCCAATTTGGCACATGAGAAGAGACCTTGAAGCAAATCAAGGAAAATGTACAGAGATCTCACCTTTGAGAAGTCAGGAGAATGAGGAGGAGGAGGTGAGGATGTTGTCTCTCTCTCTTCATGATCTTCTATTGGAAGTTCTTCCAAGCGAAATTGAACTTTTGATTCCTTTTCCACAACATCAGTTGCTCTATGTAGGTCCATGATATTTTGAACCTATTAGGAATGAAAATTATTTTTCTTTAGGTTACTTAATGACCTCAGGATGAGAGACAGGGGCTCTCCACTCCATTTTATTTTCATAGGATTTGTTACGGCTTTTCAGATGTCTGCTAGCATTAAAACAATACTGATTATCTCATCCTCCAAAACAATGGGAAAAGCATGCATACATCTGATACCAGAAACATCATACAGTCATCTACAACATGAGACATTCATGCAGGTGAATGATCATAAGCCTTTCAGTTATGGGAGAGGGAAAGATGGCATCCAACAAAATGTATAACTCTGTTAGGCTCAAAATTCAAGGGTAAAATCTAAGTACAGTACAACTATAGGGCCCTGTAACCACAATGGGCTTTTCTACCAGTCCATATTCAAAATGATTCATGCTGGGCATTAGAGCATTTACCTCCTCGTTGACAGCTGGCATCCCCAGCAGTGGGATGACCTGAGCCCAGCAAATGTGAGAGAGAAAACAGAAGCCAGAAACCATTCATTTTACAAGTATGGAACACTTCAGGTTTACTTTTTTTCCTGAAAGAAAAAACACTTCCTGCAGCCATGCCAGCAAATTTAATGCTACTGATGAACACAGAAATAGCCCTTACCCCTTCCCATGACTGTACCTTCAAGGAGTTAGACCTCCTCATAGTTGGAGTACAGAGAAGGTTTCATCATGGTTGCTCTGTTCAATCATCCTCATAGGTCATTGTTATCAAAATTCACCTGGCATTTGAATTCCTTGCTTAAGCTGTGTCAATCCAAAATGGTTCCTGGTTGAAAATCTCCACAAATTGTTAAGTTCCACTTCTCAGAACTGCACAAAGTTTGGCCATCAAATAATATCACTGGATTAAGGCAATGCCTTAATGGTTCAAATAACCATTTCTGTAAGAGTTTAATCAGCTTCCTGAGCAAACCATCATGAATTATTAATACTCAATACATAATGACACAGCAGTCACATCACACCACTTCCAGTACTTATCCAATTAATAGAGGTTTAATGTTTTCTTCCCCATATATCTAAGCCTACAAGAAAGTGTCAGGGAATGAGTATCAGTCCATCACTTCAGTTAGTTCCCACTTCATTTTTTCCCTCACTCATTGCTTGATCTTGGACTCACACTCTTATCTTCCTTATGCCTTATGTTTTATGCATAAAAAATAAGCAGACATAATGAAGACCACAGAATATTTTCAACAGTGCCCATCAAGACAAAATTGAAGAGTAGCTTCATCCATTCAGTTTGGCATCAGATGAGCTAAAGTGCATGCCTTGCACTTGCAGACCTTCCCTCTTCACACCATGTGTGGTGCAGTTCCCTCCCTTCATCATGGCATCATTGCCACAAGTGGAACCATGCATTTCTGCTGATGTGGAGTCCTGCTTTCCTCTTGCCAGAGGCAGTGAGACTCCCAGGATAGGGCATAAGATTGGAACCCCATAGCAAATTGATTTGGACCTGACCTCTGTCTCAATTGGGTTAAGAAAAAAATGTAAGGGTGGATTTTTGAACAGAGAACTATCCAATAATGCAGCTTTATTCCAGGGAAAATACTTGATATTTCCTGGAAATAAAGCAGCATTATCAGATAGTTCTCTGACACAAGAATGAGTCAAAATTTCTTGAGTTTCTCAAAGTATTCCCTCTTGGCACCTATGCACAGCAGTATCTTCATTTTCTACCTTTGGAGAGCTTCATCGTAAGGATGCACCAATCCAGGTGTATCCAATACCGATACTGACACCAATTCCTGTGGCTTAGTATTGGCAGATACTGATCCCAATATCAATACCTTCAAGTGGGTGTCTGAACCCAGAAGTGAAATGCTCTAATTCCTGGCTTCCTGAGATGTTATTCATGAGATGGAGAGACAAGACAAGAAAGACTTTGAAAGACAAGAGAGACTTGTTCATTTTCAAGAATGCAAGCATGCAACCTGTTCATCTCAGAGTTGCAAATGGCACCATAGCAACTAAGCACCCTTTCTGAAGGTACTCTTGTTAGGGGAATCACAGCATGTGGTAGCAGAGGATCAGATTGGATCTGCCACATTGGTATCTGCTTATATCAATCCTGGCTGATCTGCCTGATATCAGCTAACACTGTTACAAAGTATTGATATTGGTGCATCCTAACTTCATAGTAGTCAAGCACAAGAATACTAGATAACAATGCTTTTAGAGCCTTTGCAAGCTCATCTAGCCTTGAAAATGATATTCCAGCAATTCTAAACTTCAGCTGAGGGAACAGCCAGAATGTGCAGAAAGTCAAATCAGGATAGGAGGGTGGATAGTGGAGAAGAGAGATGTCCTGCTGGCTTAGGTAGGATACAAGCATCTTCAGCTTGTGAGAGTCAGCATAGTTAAGGTGAAACACCACTCTCAATGCTTCTATCTTTGGTCTCAAATTCCCAAGTTCTTTTCCTTGGAGTTCCTTTGCTTGGTATCCAAGCTTTCAAGCAAGTGAAAGTATAGATGCAAGATCCTTCATTTGCAAAACCCATTTAGAAACTCACCAGTGGAAAATTCCCCTTCACATACCCCTCTCCAGAAGCTGATGTGGTTAAGATACAAACATGAGACCAAAGAGATAAAATGCAATTGAAAATCTAATGTGAACCAGAAAAACTGCCCTGGTATCAGTTGCTACTCTTAAACCTTCAGGAACTTTTGATTGCACAACTTTATTACCACCCCACATATTCAGGTCACCTATCAATGACATCTTACATTTAAAAAAGGTGAAAATTATGATGTGGCCAAGGGAGTTAAACCTATTGCATGGGAAAATGCAAAAAACAGCATCTGTGGATAAAAGGAGTACACGCAATAAATTCTTACTCCCACTCCAGCTGTTCCATAATGTTGGAACTCAAGAGCAAAAGTTGAGTCTCGCCTCACACGAGTCTAAACTGGACAATGATGCAAGAATGAAGAGAGGTAGGAGGCTGCAGTGTGCATGGTGTGCAAGGGAAAGGTCTCATGAAGTACTATAATGGAAGAATGAAGTGTGTGAGAGGTAGTGACATGTAATGTAATCTGATTGGTTTAGATGTGTGCCTAAAATACAATACCCAATTGTATTCAGGATACACTGAAGAGGTGGGCACAATGGATAGTCTGAAAAAATTAAATTCATGGGAATTAGCAATATTGGTAGGTGGTTTTCCATCAAGGGAATCTACAATTATTAGTAAAAACTGATATTGTTGCAGCCTAATCCCTGACATAATGTAGGTTGGAGATATCATTCTCCATCAGCAAACTGCAAATTGAAAGTACTTTAATGAGTAAGGTGAGAGGAGAACTTAATGAGGTCTCCAACACACAGGGCAGAATGTGAGTAACAAAATGCTGAAAAAAGAGTAGATGGAAATGCATAGTTAAAAGTTAGATTTTTCAATATTCAATTTTCAATAGATTTCCTCTACATACATCCCATAAGATAAGGGTAAATTAAACAGTTCCCCTCACAATATACAGATCCCACTAAATAAAACCAGGCAGGAATAACATTAACAGTTCTCATAAGAAGGGGTCCACTAATAATGGCACTGTGCTTGGCTGCTGTTGAATAGAATGCAGGAAGTGATTAAGTCATCTGTGCAAGTAGATGGAATGCAGTTGCAACACAAACCAATTATATCCTACTTACCAAGTGCTTGCTTTGCTTTCGTGTGAGTCCAAGGTCTCGAATCATTTGTGTCCTCTGTTCCATCATCAAGGTTCGTTCATATGTGTAAGCAGAAATATCCGAGTCGGTCTGGAAGAGATTAAATAACAAAATCTCTGACTCAACAGACAGAGCTTTCTAAATGAGCAGTTAACTAAACAGACCATCTCAATGACTTCAACATCAGCTTCAATTCGCAGGTGATAGAGGAATGTCTTCAGATCCTTCTTCATCTGTATGGAATTGTCTTCAAGCTGAGCAACAGTGAAAATACGGAGGCGACAGTTGCGCCACGTCTTGCATTGGCAGAGCAAGAATGGGAGAAGCATAAGGAGACCCCCATCATGAACTATCCACCAGATGTCAATGTAACCTGATAGCTACAACAGAATGGCATGATGCAATAAAGGGTACATCAACACACAGCAAAAGGAAAATGGAGTTCAACAGACTTTTTCATTGGAGCTGGGGAAGCTTTTGATACCCTTTGGTACAAGAAGAGCCATCTTGGCTGCAGCCACATTTCTCACACCTTCAATGAACACTCTCCAAGATTGATCTTCTGAAGAACGGCGCCAGTTTTCAGGCCATCCCAGAATTGCTGTGTTGGGTTTCATACCTCCAATTCCACTCATCTGAATCCTATTGCAATTATACCAGCCATTCATTCTGAATACAGAGAGAAAAAAGCATGTCACTATGAGTGGAATTAACAGGCACATAAGCTCACAGGTAACTCATGCCTTCAATAACATCTTGTGCAACCAGAATATCCACAAAGCCTTTCACTCGTTCTTCATGCATGACATTCCTTAGGCTCTGTTTGGCTGCAAGGGCTTCTCCATACCTAGAACACAAATTGGTTGCTATGGGAAAAAAACCTAAGATAATGCAAAAAAATGAACTGATGGGAAAATACCTTTTGGTGAAATCACCATCAATGACAGAAACAGCCATGGTAAGACCCTTGCCAGCTTTAAGTTGGGAGGCAAAAGCAAACATCCTCTCATGTTTAGGGAAAAATTGTTCATCAAGTTTGGCAAGGATAAGAATCTGTGGTCTCCAATTCTTGGTGTGGGGAGGTCCTTCCTCAAGACGAAGAAGAGCAAAACGAGCAGCTGACAGTGCTAGTCCTCGAATCCCATCTCCCCATTCTTTTTCAGCACTGCACATACATGAAACAAGGATCCAGTTAATTAATCCAGGCTCCATGTCATCAAATGCCAAAGTAAAAAAATCACTCACCCTCGGTATTCTATGTACTTGTAGATGAGAATGGCAAGACCAATTGCAGCAAGAGCAAAGTACCAAGAGCACATGAACATAACCGCTGCACACAGTGACAGACCCAGGAATGATAGAGTCCTGTAAACAGGCAGCACAAGATGTGAAATACTCCATACCCTCAATTTCTGGTGAAGTTCCACTGACAATATTACCACTTACCAATGATAATACTTGAAGCGAGGTCGCCAATTAGGACTGTGAAGCAAGGTTTGCAAAGCACAGGCAAGGTTCACAAAACCATAACACATGAGGAAGAAGCAAGACAGAAGGGGAGTGATGTTATCCACATTCCCAATCAGAACTGTGATCTGGCAGATTGCTGTAATAAAAAGGCTCAAAAAAGTTCATCATTGTTCTGAAAGTTCTTGAAGTGTTCCAGGGAAGAAAGTCTCACCCCATGTGACAAGCAGGGCACGTCGTGGCTCTCCATTTGCAGCAGAAACACTCAAAGGTCTAAGAAAAGGGACGATTTCATCACGGGAGATTGCTTGAAGGAGTCGGGGTGCTCCTGTCAGGGACTGCAGCCCTGCTCCAATGGTACTCAAGAAGGATCCGATGAGAATGACCCATTGGTTTGGCCAAGCCAGGTTGGCTACAACTAATTTTCCTCCTATACTCTCCCCAAACCTATAAGATTCAGGATGGATAGTATTGAAAAGAAATAGAATTCTTTGTGAACCCCATGCAAGTATTCCTGACTTACTTGTCTCTAAGAAGCAGTCCATTTATGCTACCAGCAAACAAGAGGACACTGCTCAGATACACAGTTGAAGTTGTAAGTGTGGCAGATAATGTTCCAATGGGAATGCTTTTCGAAGCATCCTTCAGGTCTCCTGATCGGTTTGATCCAGCCATGATGCCTAACAGCAAGAACATGCTAAGTGACCTTTGAGAATAATATTTGTTTAATCTTTGTTAACTGCTAGGAATGAGTTAATGCAAATCAAATGTTTGCAACTGAGACTGCAAACATTGAATTGCAAATAAGTGTCAAAATACACTGTATATTAGGGATTTGTCCAAAGTAATAGAAACAAGTCTGAGAATAAATTCTTATAAAGTAAATGAGGGGAACTTCTTTTTAGCAAATAGTTTAGCAAGTACATCTATAAAGAAACTTAAAATAGAAGTGTACAGAAAGAAAAAAAAGGAGCAAATTAAAGGTTAATAAAAAAAAGTTCTTGAGGCATTTTTAACCTCCATGCACACTACACTTCACTTCTATGCAGGGTGCACCTTTTAAAAGTGTACCCCAATTTTTATGGCTTAGAATAGCATAGCCTTGTAGGCCTCACAAGTTAGGCCTATAAGGCTATGTCATTCTAGGCCATAAAAACTCTGGTATACTTTTAAAAGAGACACTCTGTATCAAGTTTGGTGCCTTGCCTTTTGATTTTCACATAGTATTCACATCTTAAGGCTTCTAGGAATCTGGAATTCACATTCACTCAGCATCTCCCTGTAGTTCAGACTTGCCACCACTTTTTAGAATGTCTATGCTATATACTCAGATGCCATGGGAGACCTACGAGTTAACAGCAATCAAGATCCTGTTAGTTACCAGAGATAAGAGGCAAAGGGATGCTTTATATTGGAGATAAAACAGTCATCCACTAGATTGCAGATGGGTCAAATGTATTTTCTAACAAAATTTACTATAAGGTGAAATATTCCCAAAACCCAGCATCAAATTTCTGACATTTCTACGTTGTGAAATCTTGTGAAGCATACTGAAGTGATAGTGCCACAAACATTGATGAAAGATTCACACTGGCATATTGAAACACAAGTCAGAAATTCCAGCCTTGTCCAACTATATTTAGCTTTGTCCAAAGTGTCAGACATGACATCTGAAGTAACATGCTTGACACTCAAAATGTATTAAACTGCATTATGAATTAAAATCAACATATGCAAGCTGCAATAATTATGACTAGGCAGTGACTGACAATTCCAGTAGCCAGTCTTGCAAGCTCTCTTTTGTTAGTAGTGCATCTGCATGTGAAGAAAAGCATCAAATGTGACATTTCATGAAACTTCAGGTTAAAGTCACATACTAATTGTCACATTTCTGTCATATAGCAGAACATATCAATTAAGTATAATGTTCATTCAATAGGTGAAATAAAAGTCTGAAATTAGAGCAAGTCACCCCATAATTACAAAACTCAGAAAAGAAAGCAAGGTTTTTTGTGACTGTCAGATGTGACATGTTCTGAAAATTTATATTAAAAATAGAGATGCAACGATATTTTATCGGTTATCGGTATCGGCCGATATTAGGTGAATCCGATATATCGGCCTAAAACGATATATGACCTGCCGATAACCGAT
>CAJPEV010001011.1:0-81860 GCA_905338385.1 Darwinula stevensoni
ACTGACTTCAGCTACCGACGACGCTTTATATGCTGCCGGAGAAAACTAGGAAAAAAATGACTTCCAAATAACTGAATAGTAAGAAATTGGAGAACGGGCCCCGTTTCGTTCCTTGCACCAGGGCCCATGCCAAACACGCTACGCCACTGTGACAAGGAATGACTGTTTTACTCTGCTTTCAAATTGTTGGAATAATGTATTTTTGGGGAATCCACTGGAGTAAAATTTCCCATATATAATGCTGCCAATTTGAGGCTTAACTTTTTCATGCTGCAAGATGATGCGAAACTCCTGTATCTTCAGATCCTGTCCATGGCAAAGGCAAGGATACTCGAGAGATCTGCGTGAGAAATCGTAAGCGATTCGTCCTGGTGTACCAAGTCGAGGCTGGTTTCTGACCGGAATCCAGTACTGCGGAACCGGCTTAAGGATTAAGGGTTAAGGATAGTCAAATGCGGGCACAGGGCATAGATGTCCTTTTATTCGCTGACCCAGCTGGTGTACATATCTGTCGAAACGATACAAGCAACGCTTTCTCTTTTAATTAACGAGTTTCCATCTCGGCGATTTCCAAAACGACTGAGCTGTGTCGAACGATGCTTCAAATACGAATGAACACAAACTTCCGCAATAAAAAAGTGTCTCGCGAGTTCGTGGGAATTCATAGGAAGCGATTTTGGAGGCCTTTAAATTCACTAACACACCCAAAACCTCGGGCTTCCACCCCGCAGCGCAGCTAGAATTCGACGTGCTGCATCGTAGCAGTCGTTAAAATAAAACGTGTATCCGCTTCCTCCGACGGTTACCAGCTCTGACACCCGGCGTCGTCTGTTCGGATGACTCCATCCCGTGCAATCGTAGTCCCTAGCAGCCCCCAGATCAGCTGTTGTGCCATCTCCGAGATTGTGCACCAAGTAGCTGTGACCGGAAGCCGTCCACACGTTAATGGCTACATGCCGCACACCCATCCATTTGCTACAGCAGCGGTATTCTTGGACGATGCTGTCGACATTCGCCGATGACGAGGCCATCGAATGCAGAATTATGGCAATGCATGTGCAGAAAAAACGTTTCCAGGTCATTCTCCCGATGACTTGAAACTGTTTGGCCCAGATGTACGGCAGAGTTCACAACCTAGGATGATGAAGGACAGAAATCAGATCATGAATCAATAGGCTCTTTTAGCGTCTTTCTTCAACCCACTCCCGTAGCGAAATTCAACCTGCTCGTGTTCCTCTCCGAGAGGAAAAACAGCAACGAAATTAGGCATGTTTCTTCCTCTCGTAACACACAATAGCTAAAGCAAATTTAAAGCTCCATCTCCCCGGGGTTGTGGAGAACAAGGGATCTCGCTTTGGAAGATGTGAATTTCATTCCTTTTTGTTTTTCTTTCCTTCCCCCCCCCTGGTAGTGTCACGGGGGGAGGGGGGGAGGGGAGGGGGGAGGAAGCATCCTGAGCATATGTCCGGTTCTCAATGTGTTAAGACAAAGTAATTTTTTTTCCTCAGTTCCTTCCGAAAAGATATAACTCCCCGTATGGTTAAAATAATAAAATACAAGTGGGTCGATTTTTAAGGACGATGGGTGGGTTGGTGTGGAACTGGATGGAAACTGATGGGTGATGGTTCCTTCCCTCGTGAAAAGATCCTATAGGATTCTTATAAAAACATACTATGGGAGTCCTATAAGATTTGTGATGCATGAAAATCTTGTAGGATCCTGTGGGAACCCTGTGGGAAGATAGTCCTATAGGAATTCTATAAGATTTTTGTTTCACAAATCTTATTGGATTCTATAGGTGGTTGCCATAGAGTGGAGGGAAGGGTAAAAGTCTTGCATGATATAAGGACAGATATAAGGACATAAGGACATCGGTAAGCAACAACGGACATGTCCCTTGTGCAGATGTAAGTAAGCAGGTATACAGCCAAAGGTAAGGAATGTGAAGATGAGGAGAATAAGTTTCTATTTTTTAATCAGATCTGCAACGCAATAGCAGGGTGACCACCCCAGTTTTTGGCCAAGCTGAATGCGACTCCCATAGTTTGTGGAGACCCTGTGCGCACGCCAGGGAACGCTTCTCGTACGGGAAGATGTCGATTGAATGCTTGAGAACGGCCAGATTAACTAAGCCGGGCTTAAGCCTCACTGGCCAGCAACTAGGGACTGGCCAGAAACCGGGGTGTGATAGATGCGATTTTGCTTAGAAGTTGCGCGAGGGGAGAAAGCCAGACCACTACGTTTATTCTCGAGCCAGATGAGCCTCTTCTCACTCACTCAATTTCTGCTCTGCTTATGCGTGATTTCGATACAATATAAACTGTAAAGATGAAACGGCTCCTCGCTCGGCGACTGACCGAAGCACACATTTCGTGCTACTTAATGTGCGACTAAAGAATTTTATACGACTATGAATTCTTTATCTTTTCGCTTTTTCCTCCCTCAGCTTCACGTATATCAGCGCGTCTCAAGGGAGGCGAAGCGCTTTCGAGAGCGTGAAGGAGCCGAGTCGGTTTCGCGGACATCCAGCAGCACTGGTGGATGACGTCATTGCGCAGGTCACGCGGGGGAGCGGGCACGCGCGAAGCACATGTGGCCGAGTCAGTTCACTGGGGTTTTGAGTCTTGACGTTAATGGGCCCAGGAGACGATGAGGCACAATACTTAACAAATGTCCTCTCCAGATCAAACCATCAAAAATATGCGAAATAGGACCTCATTCAAGCAATTAAAGTCTTGAAGGGAGATAATTACGTTGAGCTTGGCAGGGATGTTTGGCAACAGGAAACAGGGAGAAAACCAGTTCAAGTTGCGTTAACCCGAGGTGAGATCTAGGTCGAGGAATGACCTTTGCTTGCCTGGATCGCCTTTGGTGATGATGTAGTGGCTACCCGGACCGTGACCACTTTAAAAGGGTTCAGATGGATGGAATGGATGGATGAAACAATGGAGCGGAGCAAGGTAGCTGTAAAGAATTAGGCAGTAGGTGGATATGCTCCAGCAAGAATATTTATTCGTTAGGAATAGGCCTATATCATAATTCATGCGAACGCGTGATTTTGACACAGGAACCTTCCCCCCCCCCATAATGGGCAAAAATACCCCTTGACGTCCTTACCTTGAACCTTTAACGCAAGAACGTAACTTTCTCTAGATCTGAGAGTTGGGATCAAGTGTGTCGTAGGGGATCTAGGCACCTATCACTTCACTATCACCTATCAATTCTTTGGTTCTCCTTGCAACATTTGGAATAAGTTGCCAGTGAGACCAGGAAAGTTATTGAGTGATTTCAGCTTGGGAATGATGTGTATGGTGTTTTTCACTTGAACTCCAGTCATGCATGAGGAATGTCCCATGCATGAGTGTCTGAGTCAAGTGAAAAATTGTCTCACTCAAGAGAATAACACTGTAGATATGTTCAACATGAGGTCTTGGATAGGTGACTCCTTGGCATAAGGGATGTGGTTCATTTGGTACACACCCTTTATCATATGAATATATGTATCATCTGGTGCACATCCTTATCATATGATTATATTATGTACTTAGCCTACATCCATGTTCATGTTGCTCAATACAGTTGTCATATTGCCTTCCTTGGAGCCACTCCATGAAGTTGACTTTCATGCCTAGGACATTGAATGGTTGTATACTCCTACATGCATGACTCCACTCTCTTGCTTCTGCTGTCCCTTCCTCTATCCCTGTCTTCATGCTCATAATTCTTGCAGCATTTCCTTCCTGCATCACTCTGTCACCACAGTTCTAAACCAACCATCTTCCCATGTCAAGTCCCCCTTTTCACTCACTCTCTTCTGTATTTACACCAATGGATTAATGCATCTGTTTTCCAGGAAAAGAGGTTTAACGATAGGTAAAAATGCATAGATGTCATACAGGGATGTTGCCCTACCCTAAATTTTGGGGCAGGGGGAGGCAGGTCAATTAATTTTGTTCAAGTGCTCCCTTCTTGAATTCTCAAGTTCTGTCCTTGTATACCAGCATGCATTTCATTGGAAGATGCAATGGAGACTAAGGTTGCACAAATTGAAAAGTCGTCAGATAGTATAAAAGGAAAGGAAATAGAAAGAAGGGAAGATGGCGAGTAGGGGTTTTAAGGCTCCCTAAAACCTGAAGGTTCATATTGAGTGGGATGAAGGGATGTAGGAGGCTAGTCTATGACAATTTTGCAAAAACTCTGTTGGGGGGAAAAATATCAAAGGGAACTGGCATGGGCTGTCCTTGCACCTCAAAAGATTTGCATAATTTGGCACTATTTTGAAAATCATGGAATTTTTAAATGCAGGAATACCATCATGTGGTCTAAACTTTGGAATGCCAAAAATTCACAATCCACTTTCCTAGACAAAAAAAACTTAGGATGAAGCATCATTTCTCCTTGAAGGAATATGTTCTCCATTTCCTTGACCCTCCCCACATGTGTCTCATTAGACTTACTGTGTCATGTTTGTCAACACTGTCTGCTTTTCGCTCTCGCTCCCAGGCGAATATGTAGTTCCTGAAAGGGAAATGGGAAAATTGCATGAGAATCAACCCTGCTGAGGTAGTCAACATTCTGTTGGACACTCCTCTATGTGAGATACATCATTGCTGACCATGAGATTATGCTATATAGAACAGTACATTGTCTCTCTGACTTTCTTCACATTGTGTAGGTTCCATGGCAGCTGAATCTTGTGAAGTCACAATGTAGGTGAATTCCCAATTCATCTCAATGCAGGGATTCATTTTTTCCAACCTTCCCTCCTTGCTTTGACAACTGTTGTGAATTAAATGAACTTGCCAGACATCATTAGGCTCTTCCCATTGTGAAAGTGTTGTGCAAGAACATAGAATATGGAAATAGATGCAAAAGGAGATGTGAACAGCTTCCCAGTTATGTTTCAGTGTTCCTGTTCACATTTTGAAAATCTGATAATATGTATTCCATTTTGAAAGAACACACTCTTCAAAGGAGAACATCTGTCCATTCAAAAACTCTTGGTTCTCATATACTTCTTCATGAATGAGGTGCAAAATGTTCCAACCATTGTGATACTGCTGCCTTGGAGCCTCAGCTTCGAAGGAGAGTGCATCTGCAATGTGAGTGTAGAAATGATTTGTGAACTATGAGTGGCTGTAAGTATTCCTCATTGGTATAACTGCATGCAATATTATTACCATGCAGATAAATAACGTACTACTTTTCGAACTGTTACAGTTAGAATAATTAAAATTCGAAAGAAGGAAAATATTTGTAAGGAGAGTGGATTGGAGGTGACTTTTGTCCAATATATCCTTGCAGCATGTCCTAATAACTTGTAATCTTTATCTCAATCTTTGTTATTTATATGAAAAAAGAAGGTAACCTTCACTTGTGCTACATGAAACCTGCTCCCTAATGAGCAATGTTGACTGTATAATTACAGAAATGAGTCATTTTGATTGCTCAAGGTGTGACCTGCAAAGAAGCTGATGGAATCTTCTTGACAGAATTTCCTCAACTGATGACCTGACAGCAAGTGAGACCACATTGTCCTGCTCAGAATCATCCAGTGGCACATCCAGCTGTAGTCACTGTCACCAGAGATTGCTGGTGAGGCTATATCAACTTTACAGGGCTGACAATATCTCATAATCAGCTATACCTACAACTTTCTTGGTTGTCTTGCATGTATGCTAAGAGGTGAAATCAAGGAGTACAGGGTGGCCAATAAATGCTTGACACATTTCAAAGTAATGTTAAATGGGCATTATGACAGGAAATGAAATTAATTGTATGGTATAGTAAACTACAATCTCAGAAGTTTTACACATAATATCCATGTCTGGTTTTTGCCTCATTTAAGTCTTGAAAACAGTGGCATGTAAATGTCCACCATATTTCTGTATTGACTGATGTGCATGGATCACTGTGCTTTGCATCTTGTCTTTTCACCTAGTCAATTGGAATATTGGCTATTGCCAGTTCAATGTTTAATAATAGAGTGGTATTTTTTCTGATGCAATGGGTGCGACTATCACTATGATGCCTGAGCAATACCCAGCAATGATAAACAACTTCAATGCTCCAAAACTCATAGAGATAGGATTTGATGACCTAATGTGGTTCCAGCAGGATGGGACACCTGCCCAATTTGGAAACAACTGTCTAATGAGACAGTTGTTTCCAAATTATCTTATTTCAGGGTTTGAAGATGCTCCATGGTCAGCCAGAAGCCTGGACTTAATAGCCCTGATTTCATCCTATGGAGGTTCTTGAAATCAAAAGTCAATAACAACAGGCTGAGGATCCTTTAAGAGTTACACTGAAACATTGAACTGGCTATAGTCAATATTCCAATCAACACTTTGCAAAAAATGCTGCAAAACACTGCAATCCATGTGCGTTTGTGGATGCATGAATACAGTGGACATTTACATGCCATTGTTTTCAAGACCTAAATGAATCAAAAACCAGACATGGATATTATGTGTACAACTCTTTAGATTTTAGTTTACAATGCTATACAGATAATTTCAATTCCTGTCATATTACTTATTTAACATTGCTTTGAAATATGTCAGGTATTTATTAGCCACCCTGTGTCTGTCATGATATTGATATGATAATAACCTGCAGATCCAAAATATTAAGATTATCAGTAATCAGAAATCAAAATTAATGGAAATCTGAGAGTCAGAGAACCCAAAGTAATAGATTGCAAACCTATATATCACATAAACCTCTGTCTCTTGGGCTCATGAGAGTTTTGAACATTGATTATGTCACTCATCTTCTGTATTCATGATTAGCAGTATGTTTAGATTGCATGAATTATCATGTGATAAAGGAAGTTTAGTTTCTTCCTGTGGTAAGTCCATCATTGGTAATAGGTTGATTATTCCCAGGTATTCCAAGGCTTACCTCCAATATATTGGCCAAGGAGTCATCTTCATATGAAATAAATTTTCTATGGCTGTCTCTTTGCTTGAGAGAGGATATTTGCAACTGGCTGATTACTGCATCTTTTTCCCTTTGATGGCTTCATAGCTCCTTTTAGTATTTGTTACCTTCATTGAGACCAAGAAATAAAAGTGAGAAGTGTAAATGGTAAACAAATCATATGTTATTGTCCATTAACTGAGTGCATCATAGCTTAACTCTAATGCTTCTGTCATTGCATAGATTTTTAATATCCTATGCATCTCTTTTGTGAGAGCTGCATATGTATCCATTAGGCCCTCATTTACTGCTCTCATGTAGGAGATTCATGGTATTCTTGTGAAGAAATTGAAGGAAGGGTAGAATTAAATGTTGGACTATTTAACTTTTCTGGGGAAGTCCTGATATGACTCCTAGCTGGCCAAATCTTTCCTTGTAGCCTGAGAAGGACCTTGACAATGATGATGAAGTATGAATACATTCCTCAGAGGGTTGCCTCTGTATCTCTCTAAGTGTCTCTTTATCATGGGGACATGGTATGACCTGCCATTGGAGGGTGTGTTTTTGAAGTTGAAAATGCTTTTTCATGAATGAAAGGTGAATTACAATTGATTAGCTATTTCTCATGAATTGATAACTAGTGCTGCATTCCATCTAGTGCTTGAACTGCCAAGTTCAAACCCCTTATTTAAGAGAAATCAA
The DNA here is from genome assembly GCA_905338385.1 of Darwinula stevensoni. Lineage (NCBI taxonomy): Eukaryota > Metazoa > Arthropoda > Ostracoda > Podocopida > Darwinulidae > Darwinula > Darwinula stevensoni. The sequence continues at coordinate 7,627 of CAJPEV010001011.1, forward strand.
GACTCCCAAGGCTCTCTGGTCATTTGGAATGGTATTACCCTAAAGTGATAATACTTTCACATGAAAGCCAACTTCTGTAGCATTTTTCCATTCAAGCATTCCATGTCACATCAAATGTGCAGTTTCTTACAAAAATCACTGAGAGAATTATGTGCATTCCTCCTTTCCCAATGTAGGGGCTTGTTGCTATCTGGCTTAAGGCATGTCAAGATGAATTATATCTCTGCACAATATCCTTCCATGCAACACTTTCAGGCTTATTCCTGTTGTCCTACTCCCATAGTACATTCAAATTGTCAGGTTTGAAAGGGTTAATATAATCAATATTAAAAAACTCTTGCATTTGCTCTCAGTGAATCTTTGCCATATTTTTTAAATTTAATTAATCCAAACTATTGTTAATAATGTGACTAGTAAAAAACAGCTATAAACACATAGGTGCTCAAATGATTATTTTCCTATTCTTTCATTAGTGCTTGGTGGAAAAGGTGAATTCAATCAGGCTGATATATTTATATTCTTTATTGGTCTTGGCTCTCTACTTCTTCAATGTTTTTTGATTTTGTTTCCCAAACCTACTTCCAAGCAACAACTGCTATTGTTTTTAACTTACATATAATAGAGTATTCCTATTTGTTTTGTACAGGGTGTTAAGAAAGTTGTGTCCCAATGCAATATGCCTATAACCTCAGCAAAAATAAAAAAAAATCAGGAAATTTTTGAAGTACACAGAAACAATGACAGTTTACTGATTTAGAATCACTTAATATTTTTCAATATAGCCATCCTTGACATGGATGACAAGGTTCAGACGACCCATGAAAGCATCGACTGCCATCTGGGCCATCCTTGTGAGCTGGTGCTGAGTCCTGCTGGAAGACCCAGCTGCCTCCATTGAAATATTTTGTGGCCCACAGAACCAGGCAGTCTTCCAGGATGCTTTTTCCGGTATACTTCAGCGTTGACCTTCATCTTCTCGGGCATGAAAATGAGCATAGTGCGTCCAGAAGCGGTAATCCTGGCCCAGACCATTACAGAAGCTGCCCCTTCATGCTGAATGGCTTGAAAAAAATCAGATTTAGATTTTTCAATTTGGTCCATCTTGGAGAGCAAAGTATGAGCTACAAAACATCATTCTTTTGATTCTCTCAAGCTATCCCTGAACTGAGAATGGGAGCATATTCCACAGGAAGTCTTGCAAAAATCAGTTGATGCTTTCATGGGTCATCTGAACCTTGTCATCCATGCCAAGGGCAGCTATATTGAAACTATTAGGTTATTCTAAATCAGTTACCTGTCCTTGTTATTTTGTATACAAAAAATTCCCGATTTTTAAAAGTTAATGCCGAGGTAATAGGCATATTGTGATGGGACACAACTTTCTTAACACCCTGTAGGATGTATGGAATGTGATTTGAACCTGGAATTCAAAGAAATGAAAAAAAGGGCCAGTGGCATTGAGGGAAGACGGGATGTGGGTGTGGAAGAGGTAAAAACTGAACTAAGGTTCTACCCCCCCTATTTTTTATTTTAAGACAGGATATTTGGAGGACACATATTGTCACCTCAGTTCAACAAGGTTCTATGTGACAATATTCCTAACTTGAGAGATAGATGGTCAAACTTCAGAGTATTCTGCCACTTGTATGTGACATTATTTGATGAAGTTAATACTTGTAGTAGACATGGTACTTCGTGAAGACTTGCAATGTAAGACTTAAATGCCTCAGTGTTCCTGCACATTCTATCATGTTGTAGGTGAGATAGAACCATGGAGCCTCCTTCATAGGTACTTCCTCTTGGAAGGCCTGTGACAAAGGATTCTATCTGACCCCAGCAAGATCTCCCAGTTACTCTGACAAAAATTATTTTGAAATTCAGCCTCCTTGCATGTGCTCAAGAAACAGAAATATAAACTCTAGTCATTGCCTTTTGACCATGACGTAGTCATAGTCAAAATGCATTCTTTTGAGATCCAGTTTCTTCCCTACCCTGAAATACTGCATGAATTTTTGGTCAGTTCTTCAGGGAGATGTGCCCCTTGCATTGTACAGTATTTGGTATATTACAGATGCTGACCCTGTGAAAGACATCACTATGAGACAACTTAAACTTAACATCTAATGGAGATCTATGAGTGAGTTGTAGCAGACGGAATAACAAAATGGAAGATCTTTAACATTTAGATTTGTGGCAGTGGACTTTTAGTCTTTGAAGTCAGTTTGACTCATCTTCATTATGTTTATTCTATTCCTCCTGTTCACAGCAAGAAGAACATTGGAAAAAGAGGCAGAAGAACAGAACTAAGAGGTTCTCCTATGAGGTTAATGTCATGTTAACAGTGAGGAAAATTGTATGTATTGTTAGAGCAATTCATCTTTTACATAATTACAAGAAATTTCATTTTCTATGAAAGGAATGAGGTTCTATGAGCACTAAACCAAAAATACTTTTTCTTATATTTTTTGCAGGTAAACAACTTCCTCTTTCACCTTTCAATTGAAACACAAACTTGAAGTAAAGCCTCTACCTGTTCTACCACCTTGCTTGAACATGAGTTAGATGCTAGGCAAACTTATCAGATGGTGCTTAGCTGTAACAATATATCTGATTAGTTGATGGCAGTAGCTGACCGCCTACCCTGTATAATAAACTAATCAAAAGTCTCCAGAGTTTTGTCTTTACCCATTGTCAGGAACTGCAGATAGAACCTTGTTGAACTGAATGTTTGAGACTTGGGCAGATAGAACCTTGAAGAATCATTCTAGAATTTAAGCCCTCTTTGGGGAATTTGCAAAAAATATGTATCTCCTGAATCTGCTCTCCATGCAGATTACTTGGATGTCATTATCTCATTTTTCATGAAAATATCAGAAAGAACCTTATTGGGCTGAGGTGATGATATGGCAATATATGTCTGTGTGGAGATGAAGGAGTATCTGCTTTGCATAGGCACCACAATAGGCCTCAGGGTGCACATGGGGGTACCATGGACATTCATAGTCTCTCTCAGGCAAGAATTCTCCTTTTTGGACCTGAAGGAGGTATAAGTCCTCAGCCCCACACAGAACCTCATAGGTTGCACAGATTAGGGTGACTAGACACCCCAGTTTTATCAGGACAGTCCTGGCTTTTCAGGCTATGTCCCAGTTTGAATTTTCATTTCCATTCTTGAAAAATGTCCTGGTTTTTCTTTAAAAAATCTGGTCACTCTAGCCTTGACCCATGAATGGCAAGAGTGACTTTTAAGGTGTACTGCTCCTGCATCTAGTTGTGGCACACAGAGTGGTGTGTTTGCTACCCCATGTTCAGCAGATGCTCTCCATGAAAACAGGTGTCATCTGTTGGCAGTGTAAAAGCCTATTATCACATGTCTCCCAGATGATGAGAGGCTCCTTCCTAGGAAGCCTTGGTCACCAAACCCAGAACCAACTTGGGTCCTCCCACTTTGAAAACTCTTATATTTCCTCTATTTAGAATCCAAAATTAACCAAGTTAGACGACAAAGGATTTGAAATGAGTTTAAGTCTTACCTCAATCCAAACATTCACTTCAAGTGGACTCAGTCAGCCTGCCACTAGCAAAAAGAACAACTCTGTTATAGAGATGCTAAGATGAATAAAAATCATGTTCATCCCAGCATTCCCCTTATCAAGAAACTTGTATTTTTATTCTCTCTTTTAAGAAGGAACTTTGCAAAACTGATAAAATTGAGTTGCAAAAGATGATATATTTTTCCATGATGTTATAGAAGTTTGGGTGGAACTCTGTGCTTGAGTTTTGTGAATGTATTCAGTCACAGTGCTAAAGAATGGGAGCAAGACATGAGAATGGAAGGATTTCACGGCATAAGCAAACCAAAAAGTATGTAAAATGCATTTTTTAGCAGTCAACCCTCAATTTTTTGGTTCTCCTACTCTCTGAAGTCCACTTTTATGGGGAAAAGGGAAAATAATGCAGTCCACAAATATTGCCCATATCTGAGCTCACAAATATGGTACCTGTTCATGGAGCATGTAATTGACTCAGAGACCTTGTTGTGCATTTGTAGTTTCCTGGATTGTCACCACCAGCCACGACCTCCATGATATAGACAAGCTGGAATTGCCCTTTATGGCTTGATGTTGAGAATGTCTAGAAGAGATCCAATCGTTCAGGGAGTTCCAATCCTATCAAGTCTAATAAGGTAAGCTCATGGATAAAGGATTTCTTTCTTGTCTTTGAATGGAAGCAATCCTCATGATTCCCGTAAGTGTTGGGGGGTGAATCAGGCCAAACTGGAGCAATTGTGTGTCTTCAGACATTAAAATTCCATAACTCTGGCAGTATTGAATCTATTTTGATGAAAATTGAAACGTCAATAAGTCATGTCAGAGCAATTATATAATGTATTTTGACATTGTTTGAAGCATGTTCCTGGGACACACCAGAGAAAATTGAATTTGTCCCACCCGTCATACAACTTTGTATTAGTACACTAAGAACATTCCTCTGCCAAACAAATACTTTTTCTTCAATTTTTTTCCAAACAAATGGCACAACAATCAAAACATATTATTCATTTTCAGAATGCATTTCAACTGCTATTAGAGGCAGTGTCTCTCTAGTTCTGCCAAGGATTATAGATGTCCACAGAATTAGCACTTTTTCTTGTCCCACCCATAAAGGTAGTGTCATAAATAGGCGAATTGAAAATGGTGAGCTGATAGTTTTCACTTGAAGACGTCATCAAACCTACAGGAATTGCACATAATTAGAATCACCATAGTTCTGAAATAATTGTGAAAATTAAATGTTTTTTGCTTTTACCCACAAATGTCAAGCTTAATTGTCACACCCATTCAAAACATGTGTTAACATGTCTGGCATGCTTACCCTGTTAGGTATGGGATTACAACTGCCCATGCTGATGCGTATTACTGTGCCATGATTAGAGGCAGCGTGATAAATTTGTACAAGGTCGTACATATGAGAGGTGACATTTCAAATCAAAATTGCAAAATTGTCCCACACGTAACATTTTTTAACTCTTTAAAAGTACAATTAAGCACTGTCATTAATTCTTTTTTTTTATTTATACTGTTTGACATTGTGAATGATAATAAAAATCCAAAATGATAAGATCCCAAGTTAAACTGTTTCAAAGAAATCGTTATACAAATTTATGAAACATGGCCAAAATAAAAAATACTACAAAATTTGCAACTCTTCACCTGAACAACCATCATTAAGGAATCAAATGCCAGGTCTTAAAAACATATTTCTATTGATATAAAACATGTATATGATGATGCAATATTTAAAAATTATTCAAATTTTAAATATCTGCAGTGTTTGTCCCACCTGTAACTTTCTTTACGGGTGGGACATAAATATCATCTGGATGCATAATGACTTGAAATCTTGAGTTTCATCCCTTGGTGTGGTTACTTGCATACATACTAACAATATAACAAAAATCAAAACAATTTTAACCCATGCTGACCAATTTTGACACATTGTGACCTTCCCTGAATCTCACTATTTCATAGTAACCGGGGTTGACCATGGTGACCAAGGATTGGGATTCATACTTCATTTAGCTACGAATCGATATCAGAGGCAGCTGCACTTGCTTACATGAGAATCGTGCAATTAGAAAGAATTTTGTCTTTTTCCGATACCCGCATGCAGGTTTGGACTTTTAAATTTCGTCCGATCTTTCCGATTCATACTTTATTTAGGTACGAGTCGATATAAGACGCAGCCGCACTAGTTTTCAAGAGAATCGTGCAATTAGAAAGAATTTTATCCTTTTGCGTGCTTCATCTTGCTTCAAATCGACATCGAAGGCAGCTGCACTTGCTTTCATAAAAATCGTGGAAATAGATATTATTCTGCTTTAGTGCGATACCCACCTGGAGGTGATGCCTTTTTATTCGCCCAATCTTTACAATGCATACTTTATGATACTTCAAATCGACATCAGAAGCCTCTGCACTTGCTTTCACGAGAATCACATAATTGGAAAGTATTTTGAACTTTTGCAATAACCACCTACAAGTGATGCCTTTTTAAAACTCGACCAATCTTTCTGATTCATACTTCATATTGCTTAAAATAGAGGTCATATGGAGAAGCACTTGCTTTCGCGAGAATCGCACAATTGGAAAGTATTTTGAACTTTTGCGATCCCCACTTTCAGGTGATGCCTTCTAAAAATTCCTCCGATCAATGGGATTCATTTTTACTTCCGATTCATATCTGAGGCAGATGGACTTGCATTCATGACAATCATGTTATTAGAAGAAATTTTATCCTTTTGCGATACCCATCTGCAGGTGATGCCTTTTTTAAATTCGCCCTGTTTTTACAATGCCTACGTTAAGTTGCTTAAAAAATCGACATCGGAGGCAGATGCACTTGCTTTCACGAGAATCGCACAATTGGAAAGTATATTGTACTTTTGCTATACCCACCTGCAGGTGATGTCTTTTTGAAATTCGTTGTATCTTTAGAATGCCTACTTTATGATACTTCAAATCCACATCGGAGGCAAATGCAATTGCTTTCATCAGAATCGTGCAAATAGAAATTATTCTGCCTTAATGCGATTCCCACCTGCATGTGATGCCTTTTTCAAATTCGTCCGATCTTTACAATGCCGATTTCATGATGCTTCTAATCGACATCGGAGGCAGATGCACTTGCTTTCACGAGAATCGCACATTTGGAGAAGATTTTGTACTTTTGCTATACCCACCTGCAGGTGATGCCTTTTTAAAATTCGTCCGATCTATCCGATTCGTGGTGTATATTGCTTCAAATCGACATCGGAGGTAGCTGCACTTGCTTTCACGAGAATCGCACAATTGGAAAGTATTTTGTACTTTTGCTATACCCACCTGCAGGTGATGCCTTTTTCAAATTCGTCCGATCTTTTTCTCATGCCTACTTTGATGTCGATTTGAAGCATCATAAAGTAGGCATGGTAAAGATCGGACGAATTTGAAAAAGGCATCACCTGCAGGTGGGTATTGCAAAAGTACAAAATCCTCTCCAAATGTGCGATTCTCGTGAAAGCAAGTGCAGCTACTTCTGATGTCGATTTGAAGCAATATGAAGTATTAATCGGATAGATCGGACGAATTGAAAAAAGGCATCACCTGCAGGTGGGTATCGCACGAAGGCAGAATAATTTCTATTTGCACGATTCTCATGAAGGCAAGTGCATCTTCCTCCGATGCCGATTTGAAGCATCATAAAGTAGGCATTGTAAAGAATGCATTCGAATGCATTGCTTTTCTTGGAATGATTCGCGATTGTAGCCTTGCACTCGATTTCTGGGAATTTTTTATGGAACTTTTTCAGCTCGAGAAAACCAATGCATCGGAAAGATTTCTCACTTTTCACGAATTTGATGCTTCCAAGGTTCGAATTTGAACAAGCCGACGAACTTTCTTTGAGAAGTCCTACAATAAAATTGAATGCTTCATTCTGTGATGATGAATTATAGCGAGAAAACCACAGCAAAACTGTCTCTTTTCCTAAATGGAATGATGCAATGGTCGGAATCAGCACCAGCAAATGGACATTTTATGAGATATTGCACTGATATCCTCTGCAAGTGTCCCGGCAGCAAACAACATTGAGCCAACGTTGTCCGCGAATGGGGGAGCGTATGCCAACATCGCAGTGGGATGCCCATGTAGGCCCCATAGCTGAGCTTGGGCCTCAGCCAATTTTTGTCATGGCTTAGTATGAGACATCTCAGTTATTTGAACAAGAAGAAATTTTTCATAAAACAAGGGAGATGGCGGCTAGGTAGCCGCTCCGTTTCTGACAGTTGATGCGAGATGGCTCCTATTTAACTTATTTCCGTGTGATCAGGGAAAGACTCATTAATTTAAGACTCCAGTACCATTCATGCGGTACTTGATCCATTCCCATAGAGAACGTAAGGGAAGGCACACGGATTTCTCAAATCATTTGTTAAAACAGGTTTAACAGTCCAAGTAGACTCCTGTTAATCGTTGAGGAGGCATGGCTCAAATTGGCGCTTCGCTCCATTGGGTGAGGATGAAGAAGTGCGTTCCCTTTCGAATGAGGAGGCTGCGTCCGGCTCCCCTTCAAGGGTAGGCATTGCAGTGATAAGAGATATGTCCATTCCAGTCTTGCCAGACAAGCACTTCCATAACGGGTGAAGAGCCTAATGAGTGATGAGTAGATTCACAAAGGTTCTCAAATCTCGTACGGAAAGTGAAGGCATCAAAATATGACCATCGAAGGAAGTATTACTCCATGGAGTACTTCCATCCAGATCGAGACAGAGTCAGTGGCAAGGTCCCCGGAAGGGGAGCTGACTAATTACATGCAAATGTAGAAACTGAATCGCAACCTCCTTTAATCGCCTGAATGTCGGCATTTCACGTTTGGCCGCGGGGCAAGCCTACGAGGGACCAAAATTGGGAACCAACGTTAGGCCCACATCGCAAATGTGGAATTCCAACGTAGGTGTCCTTCTGGGGTGACTGCGATGACGAATAAAAGCAAGAAACCTCATGCATCCGAGGTATCTGTCACTTTTCCAAAATGCCTAACTTCCAAGGGTGGTATCAGCAAGAGCCGAAGATCTTTCTATAAGAGATATTTCACTGAAATCAAGTGCAACTGGCTGCGATGATGAATCAAAGGAAGAAAACCACTGCATCCAAAAGATGGGACCACTCTTCTCCACGGTATGACCACACCGAAGTCTCGGTACGAGTTTTTATTTTATATTATTATTATTTTTTTTATCCAGCAAGGAGGAGGTAAAGAAAATCCAAGGTACCTTGAATATTAAACTAACCGTCATAAAATATTTCTTTCCGGGAGTGAAAAGGGAAACTTGCAGCAGTATACATTTTAATATATATATTCATACGTCTATCATGATGACTCCGCTTTCATTAAGAGATTTCTTCGAACAGGTTTTTCTAAATGATCTTATGCCAAAGCGGATACCATAGGAAATAAATTATCCTACTTTTTTTAAAATGACGAATCAAAAGGGATCTGGTAACAGAAAACGGTCAACATGCCCCGTGTGCTGATGGCATCCACTTCAAAATCACGCATGGAAACATTTATTTAAGGCACGGCGCCGTCTGATATTCTACGCTCGTGACATTGCAAGCGATTCTACTCGCTGAAATCTATTTCCTTTCATCGCTCCCCTCAATATCAAGTACTGTACTTCTAATCATTCTTTTTTTCGGCATTCATTGGTTGTCAACTATTTCAGTATTTCATGGCATGCTTGCAAAAAATCATAATTCCATGATCCGTCCCACTCAGACCTTTTGTCATGGGAAGCCACAGAGTAACCAAAGAGTCGGACGTTGATCAAGTACAGTGTATCGCCTGGCCTTCGCACTATCTCCAGCTTTCGAAATATACTCCTCTAGCTTTGAAAGGCCTGATCTCATTCATCTCGAGAGGTTTGCTAGAGTGGCGCCGATAAAACTCAAGGATCTAGGAAACAGTCAGATCTCTCGCACAAGCGGCTTCCATGGGCGTTACGTATCTCGAGGCCCCTACAATCCCTCCTCTACCTCATCCAACAAAATGTCAAGGGATAGGTTGCGCCATCGCGTTCCACAGGAGGCGAGAGGGGCACATCAGGGGCGAAGGCGTTCCGAATGTCTCAGTCACATGCGGTTTGATGAGACATTTTTCCTGGTTCGTTCCCACGAAGGCCGACCGATGACGGTCTCTGGGCTCAATGGAAGCTGTGCATCAGACCGCTGAGAGTCTTCCAAGAAGTTTAATTTTCCTCAAATATCATGCTTCTGTTTCGAAAGGTGATCTCTTGCTCGCTGACCAACGCAAAAATTGAATTGTTGCCCTTTTATCCTGTTTGCTCTTTTATCTTGTTTGCCCTTTAATCCTGTTTGCTCTTTTATCTTGTTTGCTTTTTATCCTGTTGACTCTTTTGTCTTGAGAAAAAGTATAAGGCGCAAGATTTTCCAACAAAATGGTGTGCCCGCAAATTCCAGGAAACTTATGATCCCATTTGTCACAGTCGAAGTCCACAAAAATCGCCCGATATCACCCTCTGGGTCATTCCAGCTCAAGTGATCAAATTTTAGGCATTTTCCTTGCGTTCCTGTTTCCGATTTTCTTGACAAAAAAGCACACATAATGTCCTCTAAGAGTTATGGAAAATCTCTAAATTCGGCCTCTGACTGCGCCGGCTTTCGAAGAATGTCGTCCCTAATTTCACACCAAAGAGGGAAAATGACCTTTAAAATCAAACTGTTATCTTTTTTATATATTTTTGAGAAGAGGTTTTGGAATTCCCTTGGAACTCTGGAACTTGGCTCAAAGAGCCCATGGTTCTCACCAGCGAAGTGAGATGACACCAAAAAGCGGACACTAGAGCGAGTCGATACAGCTGCATATAGTCCCTAAAATTCGACCGACCTTTCTCCAGTGACACCACCGGGAGAGACATCAGAATTCTTCAAGAAATTCGTCTGATGAGGCGACCCAGTCCGAGCAGCTTCCAGAAAACTCTGAGTTGGAGGATGGAGGGAGGGAGTGGCTCAATTTTGACTCCTTGGGAAGCCTTCAGTACGAACAGAAAGCAGAACTCATCGTCTCGAACGGGGCACAGTGTGGGGCTTGTTGAAATTCTCAAGAGTAGACTGATTTGGATGCTTTGAAATTGTCAGCACTTCGGAGAAGGATATTGCTACTGGAGGAAAAGCTCTTCCCTTCTCCTCCTTAGAGTATCTCGTGTTTGGTACTTTAGACACCGTGGGTCCGGGTGGAGGGGCTCAGAAAAGTACACTTATGATGTCAACAATACGAAGCATAAGTATATTTATATACATATGCTTCGTATTGTTATTTTAAGTATATTTATGTTCCGGTATTTACTCTATGGAATGTAGGTCGTTGGGGACTGTCTTCAACCGGCTACTCCGCGATGAGTTCCGGGCCGTCATCGAGGTTTCCGACAGGTGTCGTTTCCGCTTCCTTTCTTTTGGGAAGTCACTCTTCGTGGTCTCCACAGAGTCTCTGAGGTCACTGATCCTGTATGTGGGGAAATGATAATGGGATGATGCTGCTAAGGGGTTGGGGTCACTAGGGAACTAGGTCCGCTGGTCAGTGCGGGGTTTGGAGGCGGGGTAAGGGGGCTCAGCCGAATGTCATTGAACGGATCGGGAGTCGCCAATCCTGCCGCCCACCGTACTTGAGGTCAGTGGACGGCCTATGTAGCTGGGGCTACTAACCGGGTCAGGGCATAGGAGTGCGGTCGCAAGGGAGCGGGTTTGTGGCTAAGGCTCCTAGAATTTAGAGGCACTGAGATGAGGTCGATAAGGGGATGGTTCTGGTTGTTCTCTCGGTCGTTGATTGCTGTATGTTGTTTGAGACGGATCGCTTTCTTGGTCGTTGGCTGCCGTGGATCGTCGTGGGTCGTTGATCGGGTCGTTGATCCGGTCGTTGATCCGGTCGTTGATCCGGTCGTTGGCTCTTCTGATTCGCAAGGGCCTGCGGTGTCACTCTTCTTCCAGGGGGAATACCTCAATGGTGTACCGCACTTACGGCATTTTGTCCTTAATTACTTTTAATCAATCTTACAACAGTTATGAATCTCTCTTGTTACGTTCCATGCTGGTTCGGCCGGAACAATAAATCTATCTGTACAAAAACTCACCTGTGATAATTTGCATAATTCATGCATATGTATTGAGATGCTTCCGCGCCATCTCTGGGCGGTCTTATGAGCTATTACTTACGGCTCCAGTGATAATATGTACCTGATGAATTTCGTGGTCAGAGGTGTGGCCAGTATCGCGCCCGGTCACATACATGTCCTAAAAACGAAAAGTAAATCTATAAAAGTAGCAAAGGATCTCCGATCACTTTTTTCACACTCATAAGTTGTTAGGAATATTTATTTTGTGTCCGTGGATTTCATGGAGATGAACGAAGCTAATTCCCCAAGTTACTCTTGGGGTTGGATGTGATTTATGTGGATTTTCTCTGCCCTATATTGCAGCTTCTTTGGCGACTCCCGCATCGTGAATGATTATGTGGATTCCCTTCTTGAGGAGCCCGCAATTTTTGTCCTAGATCCTGTCCATGATCACAGAATACGTGTAATCTTTCCTCGGAAGGAGCCGTAATGTACACCTCCTCTCAGAGGCAAACGACTTTTCCCTTTCCGTTTCGAAACTTGCATAACTCTTAAGTCCATTCATGGTTTGCGTGCGTAGGGGGCAAGAACCGAATATCTTCCGTGCTCAGTTAAGTTGCTTCATTATCTCCACCATCAGGACAGAAATGTCAACAAGACGTGGAAAGGGAGCCAGGGTTGTCAGAGCAAGAGTAGAAATAATGAATCTTCAGTCCTTGTTCAAAGGCTTGTCTCATATACATATAAGACAAAGGATTGGAAAAAAAAATGAAAAACGAACGAGGGACCTGCAGAAGCTGGCAAAAAGCGGAAGTTTGCCTTGACACCTTCACTGGCTGTGAATGTACTAATAGGAATTGGGGAATATTTCCTCGATACGGAAGGCGTTCATCGTTCACTTCTTCATTTACTGACGCGTCAAATTTTTTGCGGATTTTCACGATTATCGGGTCAGGGTCCTCATCAGTAAGTGTTGCTCGGTTGACGAATGAGTGGCGATGAGTCAGCCATAACTGATGCTTGCACACACAGTACGTACAGTAGAGCTCTTAGAGATAGCGGCATTTTTATTTGCTATTCCTTCTCATAAAGCAAATGTAGAGAGATTTTTTCGCTAGTGCAAAGCCGATGACATGGGAAAGGAACCACTTAACTGTTGAGTCTTCTTGTGAAGTAAAACTTGGAGCACATGTCTTGTAATGATTTTCACAGTAAAGATTTTCACGGAGCAGCTTGTCGAATCAACCAGCGGTGCTGGTTGATTCTGCAAACTGCGTTGAAAATATGTTCAACAGAAACGTATGCATAGGCACAAAAGAAAAGCAGTATTCTTCGTTGGTGCCTTGGTGACAGAACTCAAGACTCCTGAAATCTCGAGAGAAAGCGTTGGCAATGTTACTCAGTCCTGGTCTCCAGAGATAGTACTGGCGATCGTGTTTGGTGCTTCTTGGAATGGCGTCCGTGTGTGCCTTGTCACGAACAGAAGCTGGTTGAGACGATGTGCATAAAACTGTTCAAAATCAAAATCAAACTTGGCATTGTTTCCAGTCATTTTCTGACAACCGACTGCTCTACCCCATCGGTTTCATGAAGAAAGAAAAATTTGTTGATTCCCCCTAGGTCTCCCCTGAGTTCAGTTGAGCTGCAAAAACATCTGAACTTTTTAAACGTCCAAAACGCGATCAAACTCTCATTTCTGAAGGGATGCAGAGGACATTTTGTCTCATAAGACAAAGGTTCGCGGCATGCAGCTATACCGGTAAAGTGTATCCATATTGTGTGGGAACAATTTCGAAATGTCATAAATCGCGTGAAGTTGCACTCATGGACATGTGGATTGAATTAAACTAGGGATTAATATCTTAATTTTTTTACCACTCTTTGCATTGGCTTGACACTCTGCGCATGCGCATGCGACTACTCCGTGCACTGGAATGTTCGTATTCAAGTCATTTCCTCCGCTGTACCTGTGTGACCGATTTCAACTCGGCCACCCACGACACACGCTGTGCCTTCTGCGGAGTAGTCCTGTCGCTCGGAACTCGTGGATGACCGAGTTGAAATCGGCCACTCAGGCAGAGCGACCTGGTAACTGCTAATGACGAACTGCCTTCTCATGCGGATGAAATCCTCGCTAACATTACAGGTGGAAACATTAAATCGCATTATCTCAAAAAACGATCTAAGTGATACGGCCCTGGCTCGTCGGCTTCTGACCCCGAACGATTGGTCATCAGCCAAGTATCTTGCCGCTCGATGTGTTTTCGGTTACCAGGGAACGCGCACTACCCAATCATGCATGCTCTGGCTAGGATCGCTTTTGAATCATGCATGGACGCACAGTTGCATCCCGATCGGAAGCAGCACACAGGTTCGTCGCCGAGGCGACGTGCCATCATGGATCCCGGAGTTTTCTCCCCGCTTATCGGCTCAGTCAGAGGAATTGATGAAAGTCGGGGGTGATTTCAACTGAGGAACGGCGTTTTACTTCGAGAACGGCCGGGGAGAGCAACCAAATCGCCGATAATGCTTTTCGATCCGAAGAAAATCACTGCAACTTGCGAAAAAGGGATGAACGGGATGCACACCCTCCCTATTGTCGAAGTGCAGGCGCGGATGATGGCCCCGGGAATGAAAGCGATCTCTTTCGCTGCTGATTTATATTAATACGGTGCGCTTTGCTCTGATGATGACAAAGCGGCCGGTCAGACCGATCGATGCATCTTTCCTGTATCTGGTTTATGAGCTGCCCAGGTCACTAACCGGTAGGGTGACGTGGACGTTGCACTTCGTTTCTGCTCTCCGTGCACGCGACTTGGTGCAGACGATCGGGTGCATTTCATCCAGATGGGTTTATCCCGGAGGGGAGAAAGGCGCTTGCATCTTTTATGACTATGAAAGAACGCTTCAGGTCCTCGGAGAAAATTGAAAAGAAAAGATTTTCGGGGCTCTGAGGGCACAGCTCGCTTCAAATGTTTCAAAAGTAAGGAAGCGACTGGCATGGGCGCATCCGCCAGCGTTTTTATCGTAGGTGACATAAAGGGTTCTCGAAGGAGAAAACGTTCTCGTAGGGTGTCCGGAGCCGATCTGCTGCGGGTGAATACCGTCGGAAAGATGAGAACGAGCCCCGTAGGTACCCAGATTGCCAGATATTATTGGGTCAACCAAGGAATCTATGCCGAGCCATCGGATTCGCTGGCCACGTACCTTGCTTATCGATGTTTCCACGGTAACCAGGGAAGCCATGGCAACTATGGTTCGCTTCTGTATTATGCATGGGCGCACGGTCGCGTCCAGACTTGAATCGGCACGTAGGTTCGTTGCCGGGAAAGGGCATGGTATCCGGGGTTCCGAAGTTTCTCGCGATAGCTTTGGCAAACTTTTCAAGATTTGGAAATAGTAATAAACGTCGGAAGGTGGAGTTAGAATGGCGAATCCCGTAGACGCTATGCCGACCACTGCCATCATGATTCCTCGAATTTATTCTATCGTGATCGTCTCCCACCTCTCCCTCCGCTGCGGGCTCAAATTCCGCAATTAGGCGTCCTTCGATTGGGTTACAATCGAGTGGCCTATGACTTAAAACGGCGGGGTGCAATTCATCTAAAGCTTTTGTCTCGAAATGTCACTTGGGACTCGAGCTTCACACTTTGTTGCTGGGTTGGATTTCGGTTCTGTTTATTCTAGGGGGCTGGAAGGTGGTCGCATTTTTATTGTGGTTGTACCGATGTACAATAAAGTGCAAAAGTCCTTGCCCATCGCATAAGCCACTTTTCTGGGAGCATATCTCTAAAAATTTCTGGAATAATTTTTTTTAGAACTTTGTAGAAGATGAGGAATATGATGTATTTTCATTTATATAGCTGCGAGAGCTGCAAATCGTCGAAAACATTCTTCAGTTTGAAGAAAATGTATTGACAACGAAATTTTACTTCGCTGAAAAACAAAGCGATCAACTATTTTACACTTCTGGAACAACGGCCATCGATTTCCTGGCACAGTTGCTTGCCTGACGAAGATCCCCGTTCGAACCGTCAAGAACAATATTACCAAGATCTAAGGACGAGGCACGTTGGAGAACAGACGGCCGAGTGGCCGACCTCGCAAGATCACCGCCGACGACGAAAAGGCACTCGACCAGTGGATTCGACGAAACCACGAGACAATGCCGAAAGAATTGCAGCGCAAAAGTTGCTTCAGGACCGAGGTCGGCACGTGTCCCGATGCACGGTATGACGCCAGCTCAAACGGATGGGTTACGAGAGTTCTTGGCCCCATGCGACGCTGATGTTGACAGAGAAGAAGAATAAGATGCGCGCGTCCTGTGGGAAATTCAACACGAAATCAAACGAATTCGTTTTTCCTAGTCTACATGAACGATTTAGATGATGATCTTGCAAGTTGAATTAGCAAATTTTCCAACGACACCAATATTGGTTTCTATATCAGGGTGGAAGAGGACAGGGCGAAAGACGAGCAGGATTTACTGCTTTAGGGCTTTGATCAATTGCGGGGTGTATCCAAGAACCTGTCACTTTTCCAAAATGCATAACTTCCAAGGGTGGTATCAACCAGAGCCGAAGAGCTTCCTGTAAGAGATATTTCACTGAAATCGAGTGCAACTGGCTGCGATGATGAATCAAAATCCAAGGTACCTTGAATATTAGACTAACCGTCATAAAATATTTCTTTCCGGGAGTGAAAAGGAAAACTTTGCAGCAGTATAAATGTTAAAATATATATTCATACGTCTATCATGATGACTCCGCTTTCATCAAGAGATTTCTTCGAACAGGTTTTTCTAAATGATCTCATGCCAAACCGGATACCATAAGAAAAAAATTATCCTACTTTTTTTTTTCCCAAGACCAATCAAAGTGAATCTGGTAACAGTAAATCTGGTAAGTAAATCTGGTCAATTTGCCTCGTGTGCTGATGGCATCCACTTCAAAATCACGCATGGAAACATTTATTTAAGGCAAGGCGCCGTCTGATATTCTACGCTCGTGACATTGCAAGCGATTCTACTCACTGAAATCAATTTCCTTTCATCGCTCCCCTCAATATCGAGTGAGTCTGAACTTCTAGTCATTCATTGTTTCGGCATTCATTGGTTGTCAACTATTTCAGCATTTCATGGCATGCTTGCGAAAAATCATAATTCCATGATCCGTCCCATTCAGACCTTTTGTCATGGGAAATCACAGGGGAACCAAAGAGTCGGACGTTGATCAAGTACAGTGTATCACCTGGCCTTCGCACTATCTCCAGCTTTCGAAATATACTCCTCCAGCTTTGAAAGGCTTGATCTCATTCATCTCGAGAGGTTTGCTAGAGTGGCGCCAATAAAACTCAAGGATCTAGGAAACAGTCAGATCTTGCTCGCTGATCAACACAAAAATTGGATTGTTGCCCTTTTATCTTGTTTGCCGTTTTATCCTGTTTGTCCTTTTATCCTGTTTGCTCTTTTATCTTGTTTGCCCTTTAATCCTGTTTGCTCTTTTATCTTGTTTACTTTTTATCCTGTTGGCCCTTTTGTCTTGAGAAAATGTATACGGGGGCAAGATTTTCCAACAAAATGGTGCGCTCGCAAATTCGAGGAAACTTATGGTCCCATTTGCCCCAGTCGAAGTCCACAAAAATCGCCCGATATCATCCTCTGAGTCATTGCAGCTCAAGTGATCAAATTTTCCTTGGGCTCCAGTTTCCGATTTTCTAGAAAAAAAAGCACACATGTTGTCCTCTAAGAGTTATGGAAAATTTTTAAATTCGACCTCTGATTGCGCCGGATCTCGAGGAATGTCGTCCCAAATTTCACACCAGAGAGGGAAAATGACCTTTGGAAGCAAACTGTTATCATTTTATATATTTTTGAGAAGATGTTTTGGAATTCGCTTGGAACTTCGGAACTTGGTTCAAAGAAACAATGGTTCCAACGAACGAAGTGAGACGACACCAAAAAGCGGACACTAGAGCGAGTCGATACAGCTGCATATAGTCCCTAAAACTTCGACCGACCTTTCCCCAGTGACACCACAGGGAGAGACCAGAATTCTTCAAGAAATTCGTCTGAGGAGGCGACCCAGTACAAGCAGCTTACAGAAAAATGAATTGGAGGATGGAGGGAGGGAGTGGTTCAATTTTGACTCCTTGGAAAGCCTTCAGTACGAACAGAAAGCAGAACTTACTCGTATTAACGTCTCGAACGGGGCGCAGTGTGGAGCTTGTCGAAATTTTCAGGAGGAGATCGATTTGGATGATTTAAAATTGTCAGTACTTCGGAGAAGGATATTGTTACTGGAGGACAAGCTTTCCCTTCTCCTCTTTTGAGTGTTTGGTACTTTAGACACCGTGGGTCCGGGTGAGGGGGCTCAGAAAAGTGCACTTATGAGGTCAACAATACGAAGCATGTGCCTGGTATTTATTCATGTTCCGGTATATACTCTACGGAATGTAGGTCGTTGGGGACTGTCTTCAACCGGCGACTCCGCGATGAGTTCGGGCCGTCATCGTCGGAGGTTTCCGACAGGTGTCGGGGCTGCTCCCTTTCTTTTGGGAAGTCACTCTTCGTGGTCTCCCGCAGAATCTCTGAGGTCACTGATCATGTATGAGGGGGAATGATAATGGGATGATGGTCCTAAGGGGCTGGGTTCCTTAGGAAACTAGGTCCACTGGTCAGTGCGGGGTTTGGAGACAGGGTAAGGGGGCTCAGCCGAATGTCATTGAACGGATCGGGAGTCGCCGATACTGCCGCTCACCGTACTTGAGGTCAGTGGACGGCCTATTTAGCTGGGACTACTAACCGGGTCAGGGCAAAGGAGTGCGGTCACTAGGGAGCGGGGTCTAAGGCTCCTAGAATTTAGGGGAACTGAGATGAGGTCAATAGGGGGATGGTTCTGGTTTCTGTTCTCTCGGTCGTTGAGTGCTGTGTATCGTTTGAGATGGATCGCTTTTTTGGTCGTTGGCTGTCGTGGATCGTCGTGGGTCGTTGATCGGATCGTTGATTCGGTCGTTGGTTCTTCTGATTCGTGAGGGCCTGCGGTGTCACTCTTCTTCCAGGGGAAACACCTCACTGTTTTATCTCACTTACGGCTTTTCATCCTTAATTACTTACTTTTAATCAATCTTACAACAGTTATGGATCTTTCTTGTTACGTTCCATGCTGGTTCGGCCGGAACAATAAATCTATCTGTACAAAAACTCATCTGTGATAATTTACATAATTCATGCATATGCATCGAGATGCTTCCGCGCCATCTCTGGGCGGTCTTATGAGCTATTACTTACGGCTCCAGTGGTAATATGTACCTGATGAATGTTGCTAGTAGGTGTGGCCAGTCTCACGCCCGGTCACGCACATGTCCTAAAAACTAAATAAATCAGTAAATGTGCTAGCAAAGGATTTCCGATCGCTTTTTTTCACACTTGGAAGTTGTTGAGAAGATTTATTTTGTGTCCGTGGATTTTATGGAGATGAACCAAGCTAATGTCCCAATTTACTCTTGGAATTGGATGTGATTTATTTCGATTTTCTCTGTCCTATATTGCAGCTTCTTTGGCGACTCCAGCATCGTGAATGATGATGTGCATTCCCTTCCTGAAGACCACGAAGTCTTTGCCCTAGATCCTGTCCATGATCACAGAATACGAGTAATCTTTCCCGGAAGGAGTCGTAATGTACCCCTCCCCTCGGAGGCATCTCACACGCGAACGACTTTTCCCTTTCCGTTTCGAAACTTGCATAACCCTTAAGTCCATTCACGGTTTGCGTGCCTAGGCGGTAAGAACCAACGATCTTCCGTGCTCAGTTAAGTTGCTTCATTATCTTCACTATCAGAACAGATATGTCAAAGAGACGTGGAAAGGGATTAGAGCCAGTGTTGTCAGAGCAAGATAAGAAATAATGAATCCCCATTCCATGCTCAAAGCCTTGTTCCATAAACATATAAGACAAGGGATTGAAAAATATGAAAAATGAGGGACCTGCAGAAGCTTAGAACTAACTAAACTAGCTTAAGAACTAACTTAAGACATGAGTCCAGCTACTCTGACGCCCCATGACCCCTTCCACACCTGAACACCTAATCGGGTGTCATCACCCTGCGAGTGGCTTGTCATGGCCTTTTGTTTTGCCCGACGGGTGATTTCATCTACCTTCCTTTGTAGAGATAACAACTACGCACGCAGACGGTGAATGGACTATACCAGCTGATAGATGAAGCAGAACGAAAACCCTGCCGTTATTTTAGGACTGTTCCGCAGTGTTGTCTGATGTCATGTCGGAGTCATGTCAGATTCATGAATTCTTTGGCCTTAGTATCGTTGTCTGGATCGTCTCTTTTATTATGTAGGAGACATTATTGTGCTGAATTCATGGGATGAGCTGAGATTGAAAAGGTAGTTTGCGGTGGCCGATCGATTTAGTGTAATACGGAGATGCCTCATCCGGACATCCCTAAATTAACATGATGGCGGCCAGCTTGTATGTCATGCTTTCAAAAGGCATCTTCTCGGAACGAGTCGAGACGGTTCGAGGAACTCTAGATAGGCCTAATGTTCCCCGGCCCTTTAATGAAATAGCTCTTAGAGATAGCGGCATTTTTATTTGCTATTCCTTCTCACAAAGCAAATGCAGAATTTCTTTCGCTAAGACAAAGGTCCGCGGCATGCAGTAGCTATAGAGTGTATCCACATTGTATGGGAACAACTTCGAAATGTCATAAGTCGCGTGAAATTACATACATCGTTTCCATCGTTTTTTAAACGACAGCCATGCACAGAATCTCTTTCAATAATAGGTACATTATTCAACACATTGATTGTCACGTGATGCGCATAACTTTGCATCGTTTTCCTTATCGTCGCCTTATTTCCTTACTCTAGAGTGAAACGAGGCGACATTAAATGCATGGTCTCGTGAAGAAGAAAAAAATGGAATCATCGATTTACCTTTCACTGTCCAAAGACTGCTGGGTTACCAAGCTCGTTTTAGGTGCATTGCTAGGCGACGGATGTGAAATGGCGGGTGAGGCTCACCCGGGGCTCACCGCTTTCCAAAATGGAGCAGCGGCGTACACGAGCCCCGTCGGAACTCGATTTCTCGAGATCCTAATCTCCATGCAATATTGGCTTCGTCCCAGAGTGCCATACGAGGCTCCACGGTTGGAAGTTGATGGTACGGGGAATTCGCGAGACCTGGTCCAACGACTGCTTCATGGCAGATTCCTTGGCATCAGAACAATGACGGTTTCACCGTCACTTGGGGTCAAGTAAAGGGTGTCCGGCGAACCCACATCGAGCATGTACCTGACCAGCTGGAATCCTCTTCTTTAATTCATTCATTCTTCCATTTTATTGGCGTAAAAGCTCTATTTTAACTCATACCAGATCGTGTTAACGCTGGTTATACTTCCTCTGGCGGCCATTCCATCGCATTTCTGCTTCCTTTCTTTTTGTCTATCGATATGGAAATAGTCCGTCGTGTTTCCCCCCCCCCCCCCCCTCCCGTCTCGTCTCTTAACCTTGTTTGTTCAAAAAAGTATCAGATTGCAGGGTAGCAGCTCAATCATATTTTAAGCCGTAACCTTTGCTCTTAACCTCATACACCGATTGGATCGAGCCCATGGAAGTTTTGATTTAAAGAGTCGATGTCTATCCAATGACATCCATGGCGTCAAAAACTTGCCCATCGGGCTACTTTTATTTTTTATTGAAGTTCTTCGCGAAAAAAAAAAGGGAAACAGGAGCAAGTTTTTTTCTATGAGGATTAATCCTCGGATGCTAAGAAATCAGGGTAAAAATTTTCAGAGCTCCATATTCAGTGGTTTGGGTGCTATAGCGCTAACAGACACACGATACAGTGCAATCTCTTGCGATTTCGTTTTCTCCGCCCTTTCTGGACGGAAAAGACGATCGCGATGCGGAAGCGTCCCTCGGTTGCCCGCCGGGATCTCTCTCAGCTTTCTTTCGTTCCTCTTACCAAGGAAAAGATGGGGTGAAGTCGCTCGGGATTCCCAACATCTTGGCTCTTTCTTTTCTGCATACACCTGCCGTTACTTCGTACCATCCATTAATACTTGGCGTAATGATTTATTTCTTTTACTGAATGACACGAAGTGGGCAGACGCATGTAAAATCTTCGTAGGCGCATCGAACTCGTCGATGACAAAGGGGCTCGCTATGCCGGTGATCGGAATCGCAGAGATTGGGAAGCCCGTCGTGGAAATCGGTAGAGAACAATTGATGTTGGTGTATAATATCAGGTCATCCCATAAGTAATGTCGTTTTTCTGGCATAGCCTTACTTGTGTCTTCTTTATACATGTATCTGCGAACATCCCATGGAATATTTCTATGCTAACTTGTGCAAAGGGGTTAGTCGTCAATATACGTGCAGGTTTTCACGAGGGAACAGTGCTCCGTTTTTCTTGGACACTAAAGACAAGATGGAGGTGTCAGAAGAACACATTAGGCAAATAATGCTTTATGAATTTAAGAAAGGGAATAACGCGACTGCAGCCACGAAAAACATTCGAGATGTTTATGGTGAGGAAGCTCTGAATACGAGGAAATGCCAAAGGTGGTTCCGGAAATTCAGGTCTGGTGACTACAGCTTAACTGATGAAGCACGTTCAGGCCGACCTATCGAGTTTGATGATGAACTGCTGGTGGCTACACTTGATGAAGATCCTGCTGTAACTGTTGAAGAACTTGCTCAGAAGCTCAATTCCACCCGTTCCACCGTTCACCGCCACTTGCTACGGCTAGGAAAAGTGTCAAAACTTGGAAAGTGTGTTCCACATGNTGTCATCGACGAGTTCGATGCGCCTACGAAGATTTTACATGCGTCTGCCCACTTCGTGTCATTCAGTAAAAGAAATAAATCATTACGCCAAGTATTAATGGATGGTACGAAGTAACGGCAGGTGTATTTTAATTTTGAAAAACAGAGAAAAAAACATTACTTATGGGATGACCTGATATATCAGGATCTGTAAAAAGATTAAGCATGTCAGAGTGGAAGAGGGATCCGTGCGAATTTTCTCATTTGTGTGGTTTTGAATTTCATTGAGCGTCTGGCGAGCACCTTTGGATGCCTCAAGGGAGAAAAAATAATCTGTCGGAACATCTGACAAATTCAGTATTTCCTCCCGGGAACGAATTACCGCCCCTTCTGCCTCAGTTAACATATTGAGACAATTCTTCTTCCTGTTGAGCAAGAGAAGGTGAAGAGGGGCGAAAGCGTTCGAAGTTCTGAATGTCAGACTGAAGAGAGTCAAACCGAGTCATGGAAGTTTTTTTTTCCAGACGAGTAAACTTGAACGAAAGATTTGATTTCGGCCTTAGCATCCTCCCACCAAATTGCAATTGTGGGAAACTTTTTTGTTGTTGTTGCTTCCTTATCGTTCTAAAATATAAGAAAAGTATTACAGAAAACTTCCAGGGCAGATATCAGCACGAGGCAGATAAGTATAATTAAGAAAGTTTTAAAGAAACCAAGTGCAGTTAGCCGCGAATATGAATCAGAGGCAGAACACGGAATTGGGAAGATCCGTCCCTTTTCCGAAATGCATCAATTCCAGGACAGGTATCAGCACGAGCCAAACAACTGTCTACTGGTTCAATTTGAAAGAAAGCAAGTGCAGTTGGTTGTGATTAGGAATCCTAGCGTGGAAAACACTGAATCGGAAATATCCGTCTCTTTCATTGCATCTGACTTCATTGCTCACTCGCGTTGCATCTCGGTAAATAGTCAATTTATTGATGTCCAAATTTCTGTAAATTGGGAGTCAAAATCCGCTTCCCCAGTTGTTTTTTTTCCTCTTCCGTTTAGAGAGCCACTTAGTGAAAACCCTATGTGACCGAGTGGTTCTGGCTTCCAGGAGAAACTCAGGAGGCGAAGAATCGAGTCCAGGTGGCGGTGGACTTTTCCTCCACCTATAACACATATGCCACTCTGTGTGACATGTCTAGGGGATACCGGTGCAGTACACCTTAAAAATCACTCGTGCCAGCATTGGTCCCAGCTTTGACCCGTGTGGTTTGGTTTTATTGGGACTGAATAAAAAAGAAGATACAAGACAGTACATACAGGCAAGCAGCAGTGAGTGCTAATTGTCTTGAGAAAATCAATGAAATGGATGAAATGAAGAGAAAAGGAAGAAAACACACACACAGCCTAGACTGAAGAGAAAGTGGGCAATTTCCACTGTCTCTTCAGCCCCACCCTTTATTAATGCCAACTGGACATTCATAAAGGGTGGGGCATTCAGGGACTCGTGGGAGTGAGGAGGGCCACAGTTTGTTGGTGACCTGATGATTAAAAAGGGAAGAGACTGGCTCTATGGGCTAACCACTTTGGGTCAAGGGGAGGAGTAGGCCTTGAGGGTTAATGATTCTTAGACATGCAGGGTGAGATATGAGCATACATTTAGTTTTAGAGGGGTTGATTATCATTGGGTTTTTTTTCAGTCTGGGAGAGCAGGTTGCCTAGGTCCTTTTGCAGAGTGACATGTATGTTAGAGAGAGAGAACTATCAGAGATATTGGTAGTGAATTGTCACCAGCATAGAATTCAAGGTTGCATTTATGGAGGCAAGTGGGAAAGTCATTGATGTAGACAGAGAATAAGAGGGGGCCTTGTAGGACTCCTATAAGATGGTTGAGAAGTGGAGGAGATAGGTGGCCATCCCTTAGAGTGATACATTGTTGACGGTTGCAGAGATAGGACTGGAGAAGTTGGAGAGTGCTGCAGTTACATCCTACATTAACCAGTTGATGCAGGAGGATGGGGTGGTTGATGGTATCAAAGGCCCTGGAGAAGTTAATGAAGACTACTCTAGTGCCCAGACCTAATTGCACATGAAGCATTGAGTCCATGAATTTGATGACCGGAGTAAAGCGGGAGTGGCAGAGGCAGAAACCATATTGGTGGGAGGATAGAATACATCTAGATTCTCGGAAGTTTGATAGGCGTAGGGCAATATGTTTTCCTGAAATTTTGCTCATGGAAGGGAGTAGAGAGATGGGACAATAGTTATTGGGATCTTTGGGGTGACCTTTTTGATAGATGGGTGTAATTTTGACAATTTTTAAAATGTTAGGGAACTGGTAAGAAGAAACAATCAGGTTGATGCAGTGGCATATGGCAGGAAGGAATTCAACACAGTCTGCAGCTGGCTTCAGCAAGGCAGTGGTGATGCTGTGTGTGCCAGGCATTTTTTGTTTTTAAGATATATTTAAATTATTTCTTGGCACTCATGAGATGATAGGGGAATGGTGAAGGCATCTGTGGGGAAGCAGGGTGAGGCTTGAGTTGGGGTACTGGCAGAGGGGAAGGGAGAGGGAGTACTTGTCAAGGCTGTAGTGTACCCTTGGAGTGGATATGTTATAGGATATCGAACCTTAGGGCAGAAATTGCAGCAAACAAATTGGGTTTGGTGCAGAACACAAGAGTGAGAGCCATTACAGTACAGGACCACAAATTAAAACACTGGGGAGTTCATTTAGCTAAACGTGATGAAGAATCAAAAGCCTTCCTGGCAGCTGGGAAGATTCTGAATTCTATTTCCATCATCCAACTTGAATTTCACCTTTTTAATAATTCCTACCAGTGCAGCTGTCATACTATAGAGCTTCAAAGAACCATGTTGTCCACTGTATAAAAAACCTTCATCATTAAGGAATTTGGATTAACCTACTTTTTTCATCATCCAAGGGATCACTCCTGTTTACAAGGAGAGGTTAATCAAGTATGTCTAAGACCCAGCAATGAGGGTTCTTGTTAGCAATAGATCCATGTATGCATATTGTTACGGTTCCGTGCGTTTCAGGGGATCGGGACGGGAAGGATAAGGACGGCAGGAATGTCTAATCCCGCAGAGATGAGAAGGATGGCAGGAATGTCTAATCCCGCAAGGACGAGAAGGATGAGGATGGCAGGAATGTCTAATCCCGAAGGGACGAGAAGGATGAGGACGACGGGAGTGTTTAATCCCGTAGGGTAAAGGGAGTTGCTGCTTATCGCCCGTAGACGATCAGCGAAAACGAATATAAGATAAAGGCTGTAAGCAGCTCTCTGCTCTCTCTTTTTGGTTGAATAAGGGAAGAACCTCACTCCTCAGGCGGGTGCGATCTAGTAGTACATGCCATCATTCTTTGGCGCTCGGATGCCGAATTACTGTCTTGAAATGTAAGTCTAACTCTGTCTCTAATCTTCACAGATTAGACGGAAATGAAAAGAGGGGTGGCTGAGAACCAAAGATATAAAGAAGGTTATTAAAGCAGATCTCTCGATTGGGGTACAGGGTCAGAGGTCAGGCGTGACACCTAGGGGGTCATGCACACACTGTGGTCTTCCTGGGCGACTCATAGAGAGCTGCTAGGCCGCTCACTGGGTGTCGTGCCGGCTGGGCCGTTACAATATTATCAAAGCAATAGGCCTGTTCAGGATCACAGTATCTAATTCTGTTTTTAACTTCAAACTAGGCCATACTTCATCTTGATTGATTCCTTCAGGCTATTTAGCTAAAAAAAAATGTCTGTTGAATCCGTCCCCATTTCAGATCTGCATATCACCCTGAGCTCTCCACAAGGATGACTCCTTACTCCTAAGAGAAGACCAATTGCACTGTAGCTGGAGTATAGATGCTTCAAAAGTAATGGCCAAGAAGCAGGAGTGAGGTGTTTTGTCAACAAGTAGCGTTAGTTCAGAAATATGTCCTGTAACT
Source organism: Darwinula stevensoni (assembly GCA_905338385.1). Taxonomy (NCBI): domain Eukaryota; kingdom Metazoa; phylum Arthropoda; class Ostracoda; order Podocopida; family Darwinulidae; genus Darwinula; species Darwinula stevensoni. Next base: position 34,023 of record CAJPEV010001011.1, read on the forward strand.
CTGGAGAACTGATTCAGCAAATGTAGTAGTATCATGAAATTGAGATGACGGGACTCACAATCTGTCTCAGCTTTGGAATTGCTGGACAGTAGGTACTGTGTTTCTATGAAAGTGCAGGAGCTCTTCTTCAGCCTGGCATCAATAAGGAAATGATACAACAGTGACTGATCACTAAAATGGGGGAAGAGACATGAATGGCATGTAAAATGGATGAGACAAATTTATTTTCAATCTCTCCTGCATCTATGAGAATTTAATTGGAGAAGATGAAATTAAGGACAAAATGTACCACTCCATACAAAATGGTATGATGACAATCTGCCCTCTGCCTTAGGGACTTGGGACCCGCCACAACAGCTTTCCTCAACTTCACTGCAGCAAAGTTGGGCAATGTCATGTTGTGGGTGGCATTCCAGATTGTCTTAATTTTTTTTTTTCAGAGACAGGACATTCTCTAGACACAAAAGACAATGGACACTTTAATTTTTTTTTTTTAAATACAGAGAGAGGCACAAAAAGGAAGGGGGTGCCTGCATGTGAAGCACCATAAAAGATATCGAAGCCAAAGCTTTCTGAATGGCGTAGGTGTTAGGTAGCTTGGGAAGTACTCCCCAAAAGCAGGTGGGTTGCCTGTCACAGAAGAAAATATGCTGTAGTTGCTTGAAGACAATCTGGGAGAACACCATATCACTGAGAAAAAAATTTTTATTCGCATCAAGTCATGAACCTACTTGCTATGCATTAAGTTCCGTGGTTCCAGCAATCCGGAAACGCTGGGACCATAAAAAAAAAGTTTTACTTAAATGTCCAGGTTTGCCCAATACCATTCGACCTGCCAACAGGCACAGGTACGGAAGGTTCCCTGGAATTCGACCTGCCAACATTGGACCTGCCAATTAATATGAAAATTAGCGAGAACGCACCGACGAGGATTCGTTCCACTAGGCCAGCCCGAAACGGTTTCCCATCGCATCCATGGGATCCCATCTCTTAGTACTATGGTGGCAAGGACATCGATTACTCCATTAAAATTTAGAAAATTTCTCAAATTTTGGTCTTCGCACATTGCAACAAGTGAGACGTTAGCAAGCACTTGTTCATTGGGCGGTATCATGGTGGGGTTGTGGAGTCGGCTACGTATGCATGTGGGTCTGGGTGTGCCACGTACCCACTATAGAGTCGTTCTCTTGGAAAATTGCTTGATTAATTTTTTTTTGCAAATGAAGCTATATCTGAGCTCTATCGGAAAAAATTCAATGAATGATAAATTACTTGCACCATTTTACACAACGGGCGAATTCCTAAGCTACATCTCTAAATTTTGCCTGCTTGCACCACTGAGCTTGCACCTATGTTAATCAGTCATGGCGCTCTCCTGGCGCCACGTTTTTATCACATGTTTTTGAAGCTCGAGACTAAAGTGATACCTCGTTTGCAGGATAGGCCCCAATTAGTTCTGTTTCCCCAGAATTTGAAACGTGGGCCGCAAAAAAAAATCTGAGGTCAAGATGGCAGCCAATGATGATGAAGACCAATTCCTCACATTTAGAGATAGTTGTACATTCACTCTCCCCAAACATATTGGATGGGTTCGCCGCCACCAAACACATTCTCTTAATTCAATATTCTCTGGCGCTTCATCCAGGATGCCTTACACATCTAAACTCGTTACACAAAACTCGAGACAGCACAGCACGTTGCTGCTGAAAATGATCAAACTTAACTCACTCCAATCCCCTGCACGCTTGCGTTCCTTGAACGTCATGTTTCAAGACGGTCGAAATTACCTAGCCATTACCTTATGCCCGAAGAATCTCAATACATTTAACAACTTGAACCTCTTGAAACATTTTTTTTCTTTTTGGTTAATGTTCACAGGCAGTCCACCCTTGTTTTCTACGTAAAAAGCAGTGGAACAGCTGTGCACCATAACTCTTTATTCCACCTGTTACCTAACCATGCAACAGTAAAGGGGGACTGCACAGTTCATTCTGAAAGTGGTCTGTAGGCAAAGCATTAATTCCATTATCATTTTTAACATTTCCACAATCAAAATGAACCAGAGAGTATATAGCCCAAAAATTTTGCATTTCTTTCTTTCTGCTTCACATACAAAAAGATTAAGTCATATCTCATAATACAGAACTGAGATACCAAAGACTACATGAGGACATGTGTGTCTCCATTGTGCACATGAGGACACACATTCTGGCTTCTGTGGCATTTCAAATTCTCTGCCTGTTTGCATCCCATTGCAACATTCATTCTATGTCTACAGCAGTTATATTCAAGTCTTTTATGATATACATATAGGGAAATGTGAGATGCTGAAGTATAACCATGTATTATGTGAGAGCATTAGCCCCAAGTGATGGTAATATTCATTTAGAGACCCACAAGTTATTTTACACTTTCCTTGCTCTTTTTGATTTATATCAGTTACTAAATGACCAGCAAGAGAGGGAATGCATCTGAAGTGAAACAAATGCAAAGATGGAGTGAAAATGTGAGTACTTTTGCAGGATTCAAATTAATTGATGCAACTGAGGATAGGATGAAATGATATTTACATGGGGTGGTCATTGTTCAGAAATCAGCAAGACTGATTCATGATGAATTATTCTGAACTAAGAGACAGTGGGGGTTGCTGCATTGTTCCATGGGGCATCAGCAGTGGGATGACTTACTTTCTCAAAATTTTATTATATGTCTTTGTAACCTAACTGATAGATTAACTCACCAGTTACTCTGTGTTGGACTGTGATATGGAATACTTTGGTCATGGGAACTTTAGCTTTCTATCAGTCTTAATCTGTAATGTGACATAGCCAGTTAGGAATCACATTATGTCTATACACCCATCAATCTTCACATGTCCATGCCCACCTGAGTATGCATACAATCTGGGATCAGAAATTGCCAAAAGAATTGTGTTATGTCAATTTATAGAAAGCCATATTCATATGAAGAGAAAAGTATTTCCTGAAGAGCTGAAATACCCATTTTTACTCATTGAAGTATGATTAGACTCAACTAAGATTTGATTGTGGTTAGATATTCAGACTTTCTGGTGAGGTTCCTCAGGTGATGCTTTATGACAACTTCTAGAATTGAGAGTGTCCTAAAAATTGTGGGATATAAATAGACTTTTAGAGAATGGGGAATTCTGAGAATATTATTTCTGCTCCAGGTTGAAGCAAAGAACTTGTCTGGGTGTCTGTACCAGCTTCTCAATTCCGGATTGAAAGTTTGGAAGATCTCCACAGCAGGAGCATAGACAGAGTTACTGAACCAGTTCAGTGACTACATACTGGAGCTGGTACCATGAGATTGAGAGATATATATTGGAACTCATGGAATGACTCCACTACCATGCAGACAGCTCCATCCATCAATAGCAAGAGCTAGCATTGCAGGAACAGCTGCTGGCAGTTGTGTGAGATGACTCTCAGCTGCTCTGGCAGGAGATTCCATCCCTCAGGCAACATCTGCAAGAATGTAGGCCTACTGTAGAGCCAGCAAAAGAGTATGTTGAATATCTTATATCACAGCAGGAACTGCTATAGCAGAGAGATTCCACTATTGCCAGCCTACTGTCAGGAAACAAGGAGCGATGGAACTGACTGGAATATAGCACATCTTGGTTCTCATGGCTGGACTCAGCCTCCTCAACCCCTCCCAACTGCCATTGTTTTCTGATGTGATAAGTGTGCATTGGGGTAGTGAAACATAGGTTAAGGACACTGGCTGCAGTGTTGGGCAGTAATGAAGTAATAGTAACATGTTACAGTAACTAATTACTTTTTTCAGTTACTTTTTTGGTAATGAGTTTCTTTTCAAGGGAGGATTATGGAACTGGTAACTAGTTCCTTTTTCATGGGAAAGGTATGTGGCCTTACTGTAACGTGTTCCTTTTCTTGACAATTAACTAATTTTGCTAAAAACAATCAGCATTTCATGGCCACATGCACCCTAATTGATGCAATATTGGAAAGAAAGATGGGGAACATGAAATTGCCTTGAGAAAACATGGTTTATTCAGTGCAGGTTTCTTGGTCATACCTGCAAATATATTTCTAAGTGCAGGAGGTCAGGAATGAATTCAAGAGTTCCATTGATGCAGTGGTGTATATTACAGGGGAGGGGCAGCTGCCCCCCCCCCCCCCAGGTATCTCTGGGATAGAACCTGACCCCACCATAGAGGTAATACTTTTCTCTCCCAATATCTCTCAGGTGGTGTTAGACTCTGTTGTCCTGCCCCCCCCCTCCTCCTGACCCTTCTGCCAAAATATGCTGCTGCATCAATGCAAAATTTTGTGTGAAATGCTCTCTATGTTTACTGATGGCCAAGGTACTTTTCGTTGCACGAACTTCAGCATTTAACTTGAGAAAGCATGTCTAGATGAGTTCCATCATGTTCTGACTCCATACAGACAACCTTTGGTCTAACATTAGATCTGTATGATAGGTGTTGCTTTGGTTCTGATAATGCATCTGCATGGAAACCTTTCATATGCCTAACATTGCTACCTCTCTCCTCAATTTTGTCCGATCCCCTTTTAGGCTTGGCAGGTGGGTATACCCCTGGCTACCTCTTCATATTTCAAGTGCCCTGTTTCATCACTCTCCCAACAATCCATTGTTTGTTATACTCTGTTAATACTCAGGCGTAGCACTCACAATTCGAAGTGTTGAACCTAACTCAACAGTGATTTGCAAGTGAATATGCACCACTTTTTACTTGAATGCCTCAGACCCTATTCCCCATATGTCATTGTCAAAATACAATCATCTCCTTGATTGTGCCATAAAAATACCATTGCTTAGTAAAAAGTTAGTGAAAATTCCTTTTCATACACTGTATAAGCTGGATTTATTCAGTCCATGTATGGTTAAAGGGGAAGCAAGAGAACAAAACTTAGGTCTTTTCTATTTTTCTATCTGAAACCCTTAAAAGGGGCAGGCTGGGGTAAGGAAGAGGGACAGGGAAAAGAGTGAGGATGAGTATTTATCCAGTTAAATGATGATCATAATTCAATTTTTATGAAATCAGGGATAACTTTTGCTTTCAGTTCGTGCATCCATCTTCTGTCAAGTAAGTGGAGAAGCTGTAGGTGGTTGAGAAGTAATTCTACTGGTAACTAATTACTTTTTAGATTGAATACTTGTATTTGTACCTAGTTACGTTTCGCGAGTAATTCGCCCAAAACTGATTGGCTGGTACAGTCATGTGGCCAAGGGACAAGAGCTCTAAGGTAGCTGGAACAATATATTTACTGTGTAAGAAAAACTGTTGCTTTAAGACTTAACATAAGGTGTCAATGTCAGTCAAACTCACTTTCACTGATCTTACCCCTCCCACCCTTACCTTCATTGCAATAGCTTTTTACTCCACCACTCTATTACCTGCCATCAGCACAGCATCATGGCAACAAAGAAAGCAGAAAAAACTAAGCTGCAAGAGTGTCATGACTGTGATGACCATGAGGGTAGAGCTGGTTTGAATTATGAAGCAGAATAAGCTAGAAAGAGAGATAGGAGAACAAATAGAGTTGGTGGATGAGAACAACTCTATCTTCAGATGGCAAATGGGAGAAATTGAAAAACTGAGAAGAACTTCATCAGATACATATGACTATGAGAAAAAAAAGTGTATATTGGTGCATGGGGTGCAAGAGCAAGGAAAGAAAGAGGACATTCAGATGATAGTGAGGGAGTCCTTCTCCAGAAACTTTAAAAATTACTAGTAAATTCTGCCGAAAGTTACTAACCATGGCAATTTCTTTTCATTCTCAAGAGTTTCTTAAATGAAACACCACTGTCATTTTTACCACATGTGGCAAAGTGAACATCGTTGACGCCTGCAGAGTGGCCAACAATTTCTACGAGTTTTATTCAAGCTGCAGCGAAAGTTCACTTCCTTTTTGATCAGTGTTGTACTAGTCACGGAGTGCGATGCTATGCTGATGGGAACTGATTGTGAGTCGCTAAAAATCACTGCAATCTGATTAATGTTTCTTTCCTTAAGGATACATAAGGCATCAATAATTGTCAACAACTCTACAGGGTGGTCCAAAAGTCTCAATACATAGGGAAAACTAGCACTTTTTTAAAAAGTGTAACTTTATTTTCTAAATATGCTCTACATACATATTGAATCATTTTTCTTTTTTAAGATACCCTTTAAGCCATCTAGAGCATATTTTGTGAATAAAGTTACATTTTGTTAAAGAGTGTTAATTTTCTCTATGTATGGAGACTTTTATAATGTAATGCATTTTCATTATACCCTGTATAATGAAAATGCTTTAGCCATTCCTAACACTCACGCTCCTCTCAAGATGGATAGGAGTCCCTATTCCAAAACCACCTCTACCATCTTGTTGCAGGGAGTCATCTGTAAAGATGGGCATTACTTTGTCATACCTGGTCATTTTCTCTAGTGCTACTTGTAGAAGTGAATATTCATTAACATCTGGACCGAGGTTTGGGTACACGTCAATAGACCATACAGCCCACGGAGCGAGTTCCTCACTGAACATTTCTGGTGCAAAATGATCAGAGATACTATCTATAGCTATGAAGTATTTCATGGCATTTTACAGTGAAAGAGGATTTCTTCCAAAGTTGGTCATAATAATTAAGATCTCTGTCAGCCAAACAGGCAGTTGCAGTATGACCTAGGAGACTTCTAATTTTACTGAAGTATTTAAGGCTTAGAAGTTGCAGCCTAATTTTTAATGGCAAGATACACATCAATGTGAAGAGCATCTACTGGGGATGACCGAAATGCTCCAGTTGTTATCCTGAGAGCTTGGTTTTGGATTGTCTGTAGAGGCTTAAAGAGTCTCTCACGGTAAGGCGGATGGGTGCGCCATCATACTCCGTATAAGCCTTTATATAAGAGCAGTAAGCAGGACCTATCAGCACCCCTGCTCATTGCTGCTACCCGTCTAAGTAGGTTAAGGCGTTGTATGCAGCTGTCTTTCACCATCTGGACGCGTGTCTTTCATGACTTGTTCATCCATGAATAACCCAAGGAATTTAATGAAAGGGCTTCCTCTGGACTACAACTCCACTTAATCTAAACGTGGTCGAAAACCTTAGTGGAAAATGATTTTTTGGACCTCCTGCGGCGTGAGATGCACGATGCAGATAGAAACGGTTCAAGGTTCAAGGGCAGATGATTATCTCGGAAGGAGGGGGAGGAGGGAGGAGGCTTGTCTGGCTCCAGGCGATCTTCCACTGTATAAAAAGCCCCAGAACTTCTGATTGTGCATGCAGTCCTGGTTTGGTCTTCGTCCTCGTCTGTCTTCGCCTTCCTTTCGTTTTGGTGAGTCGGTCTCTCTTATTCATTGATTGATTTGTATACGGTGTAAAAGAAACCTCTTGGATAGTGACCTGAAGCGGTCGTAAAGTAAGCAGATTTTTGCTATTATAATTTATTTCATGCCGCTTCTTGGAAGCGCAATTTTTCTGTATTAATCGCTGAGAAGGAGTGACCTGTGAATAATTCCTGTTTTTCCTTTGATTTTCATCACAGAATGAACGTGGATGACGAACGTTATGCAGAGGAAGTTATACCTATCCGTTGGGACTTGGACTATCACCATCTGTGGAGAAGCTAGAGCTGACGCACCTACCAGAATCATTTCTTAAACACAGACAAATCCAAATTCTGCATCTTCGCCATAGCGGGAGAAATACTATAGATACGGTGCAATTACAACCCCTTGGAAACTGGGTATCAGCTTTAGGCAGCAACGACGTCTGTTGAGAGCGCTTTAAGATTAATGCAAACACGTCATCAACAAGCCGCATGGAGGCAAGCCGTGAACCCCTGTATATGTTGTCGCTGAAATTAGGTGCGATAGACGAAGAGCCTACCACAGTTCCACAGGGAAGGAACCAAACGCTTGGTCACGTTCTTGGATACGTTTCAGCTTGTACGGAAACATTTGTATAGTTTGCCTTAGAACCTTGTGTTCGGTTGAATGGGGAAGATCCAGATGGCGGGCGACGGGACGACATGGTGCTCGTTCCATGTGCACGTGTGCTAGACTCTAAGTCAATCGCACCATTTGAGCAACATCTCCCCCCCCCCCCCCGCCCCAAAATTTCCAAAAATTATAATGGCCCCCCTTCCCCCAAAATTTGGGAGAAGGTTTCAGTTTTTCAATTCAGTTTTATTTTTGACTGACTTGAGGATTTTAGTCCCAAGAAAATATTTCATTTCCATCTGACAGTTCGTAGCGCCGGAGTAGGAGGTACAGTAGGTTCTAGACTCAGTCGGGGAAAAAAAGTTTCTCAGAACAATAAGGTGATTAATGGAGCCTTCGGCCTGTCATTTCTGATAATGAGGTGAAAGGGATCTTTTGACCCAGGGAGGCTGAAGGGAAATTTGTGGATTCTCTCTCGGGGAAGAGAAGGGATTCCAATGTGAAGATTAAATCCAACCGCTCAGTTGCTGGTTTCTTCCTTTCTTCGTCGTAAGTGCAATTTGCTCTGAGAATGTTGACAATTTCGTCATTGCCTTGTCTTCTTCCTCTTCGATAAAACAGGGCAAGAGGTACGCGAGAGGGAATCCTAAAACCTTGAAAGTGTGACTTGTTTTCAAACAAGTCATGGCAGTTTCATCAGAATTTTCCCTTAACCTAATGATCCTATTAAGAGGATTAGCCATCCCTTTGCTGTCAAGTGCTTCCCCGAAAGTGGGTTTTTTCCCGATAAATGGACAAGACTGAATCTCCAATTGTCGGGCCCTTCTTCAGTGACGAGTCATGCCATCATCATCACGCCGATCGTGACGTATTTTATTTAAATCACCAACTGAGGATGGATGGATGGCTCGTTCCTTTAGCCTCGGCCTTTAGCCATGGACATGTGATAATGGTAAGCTTCTGAATTTCGAAGGCCTGACATTGAACCGTTTTAGAATTTCAGGTCTATTCCTACAAAAGGAAAAAAATAAGCCCATATCTTGGCCTAGGGCCACAGAGACAATAATTGTGATTATGACTATAGTCCTACTTCCACAGAGACTTGGTCAAAGGGAGAAACGGCTAGATTTCAATGCTGCTTTGTTGAGCTTAACTCCGTCAGTGCTCAGAGCAAGGTCAGTTTTTAATTTGGAAGAAGGAACCGGGTTTTCTTTTCAGTAGCTGTTGGAACCAAGGTACGTGGAGAGTATAGGACGCGAGGAGGAGAGAAGGTATGTCCATAAGTGGGAACGAAAGAAGCTAGTCTTGGAGAGCACCCATGCTCCTTTGCGCAGCCGGATTTTCTCCCGTTGCAAAAGCCGACCATAGACACAGAAAAACGACGACTGCAAGTGTCAGTGCGAAGCAGTCTGTCCTGCTACTCACTTTCTACCTGTTTTGTCCGACTATTTAGTACCTATCAATTTCTAAAAGCATAAATACGTACAAATTTGTGTGATTGATTGTAAAATGAAGTGGAGAGGGTGGCACATGGTTTATGGAGAGACTAAAATAATGATCCAGAGACCGGCTCGAGACAACCGGGGCCCTAAGAAGGTCCTTGATTTTCTATTTTCTCGGAGACTGATGAGGAACATTTGCTCATTCAAGTTGCGCACATTGCAGCTATTTGAAATTCTGCAGATGTTTCTACACAGATGATCACCGAAGAATGAAACTTCATCATCTTGGTTCTTTTCTCCCTCCTTTTCTGCATCTCCCTCTGCCACTTGAATCACGGTTCTGAGCAGAAAAGAGTCCTGCGGCGCAAAATTTATGTAAGTAAATTCCGTTCTCGCGTGAGGTCCGCCATGTATTGTGGCGCACAGGCCATTGCTTTTTCCAATTCTTCTTCAATGCTATGACGTGAGAAGGGCCCTTTTGATATTTAGGAAAGTCAAGAGTACAGAGGAAAGCCACTACATGGAGTCAGTGTGCATCTGTCTCTTCAATAGGAAATCGTTGAAGTGGTATGAATGCTAGAGGGAGCGAGAGAGTTCCTACCTACTCTGCTTCCTCCTAGTATCTACCGCCGCGAGAGCTCGGAATGTAATGACATAACATGTGCGGGTCGTCTGGTTTTGTGAAATGGATGATTTGATGGCGCATGCGTATTGCATAAGTGCGCTCAGCTGTGCTGAGAATTTCAACCCCCTCATGACTCTTCTCTGGTTGGAACCTGATATTTTATGATAAAAAACGGTATTCAGATGTCCGAGCACTTAAAGAAAGAGGAGCAAGTTTTCGCATTTTTCTGGCTGCAAGGTTTCACCTTTTTTATGGTTATACTTTCTGAATGGTGTGACGCCTCATCATGTAGTCATTAAGACCATTTGAATTGACAACCAGAATCATCAGACCTCTTTTACTTCTTAGCAGAGGGGCATCACTTCATGCAATAGCCAAGAATAGATATAACTTCATTCATATTGCTTCCAAGCAGAATCAGGTCGTTTCCTATGGTGAATTAGTTTGGCCTGGATCAGTGCTGTCAGTAATTCTCATTCATACCATTGTCCCTTTTCAAGTTTTTTTCCATGCTTCCACCTTATTGGAGTATGGAGCAAACGAAAGTACAGAGTGCAAGGCCGGAGCCGAAGGGCTTCCGTTCATAGTAATTGCGAGATTCTGCTGAATTACCACGAAAGGAAAGTGCTTAGTTACAGAGATGAATTTTCAGCTCCTTTTGGCTTATTATGTTCTTTAATTTTCGAAACTGCATTGCTGTTCAGGATTTAAGACGCATTTATCTGGTCATTGAACGGAAGAGGATAGTTTTAGGACCCAAGGCACAGGAATGTTTTTCGCAAAAGATCCAAGATGCGTGAGTCGAATAGGAATCAATCCGCATTTCGAGAGAAAACTATTAATACAACCTTTTTCGGTGAAACAGGAATTCAGCTCAAGGGTAATGAGGAGTTGGCAACGGCTACATAGTGACGAAGACAGTCTGCCCTCTGCCTTAGGGACTTGGGACCCGCCACAGCTGCTTTCCTCAATTTCGCCGCAGCGAAGTTGGGCAGCCTCGTTGTGGGGGGCATTCCAGATTGTCTTAGTCGCAGTGCCAAGATAATCTGGTATCAGACACCATGGCGCTATTACACCAAAAGGAAAAACATCCTAACGAATGAGTCCGTTCGGGATCAGTACCGACACCATCACGGTTACAATCCCGGTTACCGTCACGCCACGGGGCGGATCCACGAACGAAAGGCTTTTTCAAAATTAGGTTGCTAGGTGTTATCGCGACATGGAAATTGACAGATCAAAATATTACTCAAGTAATGACTCAATGACACCAGATGGGCTCAGAGGCGCCCATGGGATCAGAGGCGGCTCGTGAGGTGCAGCAGTTCCTCAGCGGAGACAGAAGAGGCCGACCTTCTCTGTCTCCGTTGATGAACCGCTGCACATCACGAGCCTCCTCTAGGAATGTTTTTCGCAAAAGATCCAAGATGCGTGAGTCGAATAGGAATCAATCCGCATTTCGAGAGAAAACTATTAATACAACCTTTTTCGGTGAAACAGGAATTCAGCTCAAGGGTAATGAGGAGTTTGCAACGGCTACATAGTGACGAAGACAGTCTGCCCTCTGCCTTAGGGACTTGGGACCCGCCACAGCCGCTTTCCTCAATTTCGCCGCAGCGAAGTTGGGCAGCCTCGTGTTGTGGGTGGCATTCCAGACTGTCTTAGTCGCAGTGCCAAGATAATCTGGGATCAGACACCATGGCGCTATTACACCAAAAGGAAGAACATCCTAACGAATGAGTCCGTTCGGGATCAGTGCCGACACCATCGCGGTTACAATCCCGGTTACCGTCACGCCACGGGGCGGATCCACGAACGAAAGGCTTCTTCAAAATTAGGTTGCTAGGTGTTATCGCGACATGGAAATTGACAGATCAAAATATTACTCAAGTAATGACTCAATGACACCCGATGGGCTCAGAGGCGCCCATGGGATCAGAGGCGGCTCGTGAGGTGCAGCAGTTCCTCAGCGGAGACAGAAGAGGCCGACCTTCTCTGTCTCCGTTGATGAACCGCTGCACATCACGAGCCTCCTCTGATTGACATCCACGGAGTGAAAGGGACCTTGCGGTCCACTCACTGTTGTCTCCTCACAACATGCCACATGTACCTTAACGGCACTATGAACAGAGTCATAACGAATAGAATTGCCGCCCATTGAAATTCCAAGATGGCATGTATATCATCGGAGTCCCATCTCATGCGAACCCCAATAGAATTTAGAAAAATTGTTATATTTTGGTTCTCGCTCGAGAAGATCGAGAAAAACGCGGAACACAATTCACTGCTCTGCGCTTCCATGGCGAATGATAGCGAGCGACAGGTCTCCTCCGCCTAGTATCATCTGCTTATCTGTATATCCTCTTCACAAGCAGCGCGTGAGAAGTGAGCCATGTTCGCTGGCTAAGAATAGGACAGGTTGTGAAACGTACTGGTGTATCATTTCTCTTCGAGCAGCTTGTGGTGGAGATTCTCAATATTATGTTTCAACTGGCCTGATCCGCCAGAATGGAAAAATTTGGTGATCGATCCAAGAAACAGACATTCTGTTCCTTCTGAGCGTGTCAAATGTAATAGTTTGAGTAGCGTTCCAATTTTCCTTGTAATGACAGCCTCTGTAAGAGTCGATCGACGACCATTCCAGACTAGATCTTCAAGCCAATAGGGTAATCTGAGGCTTGACAGCTCTTATCCCTAAAAGTGTCTCGCTCTCTCCGAAAGTTTTCTTGGTGACAAAGTTTTCCCATGAACGTTCTTCAACCTGACTCTTGTTTAGGTTTATCAAAACGATCTTGAATTTTAAAAGTCAAGAAATGACATACGCGTTGCGCGAAATTTTCTCGACTCCTTTAGGAACTTTGGGTAGAGGGAAAAGAATTTCTGAACATTTATCATTTACTCATTATAGGCGTTCTCAATAATTACCATCATCAGAGAATTTGTAAGGCTTTTCCATTGAATATTCCTGCCTCTTTTCATCAAGATGCATTCATCAGATCATGCTTGCCTCAATAAAACCGAAAACTTGTAAAAGTAAATCAGCCAGAATATCTGATGAAATTACAATATTATGTCAAATAGTGTTCAAGGACACTAATGAGAATAATTTTTTTGCGAGATTGAAGGATGATTAATGAAGCCTGTCGAACATGTGTGGATCCTTATTGGGCCCGGAATCGAAAATGGAGGAAAAGGAGCAGAAATGTAGGGAATGGGTCGCCCGACGAGGTCTTAGCGGCGTTAACACGATCTGGGATAAATAAAAATAGAGCTTTTACGCCAAGAAATTAAAAGAACGAATGAAGTAAACTAGAGAGTTCCAGCAGGTCAGGTACATGCTCGATATGGGTTCGCCGGACGCCCGTTATTGGACCCTAGGTCAGAATAAAACCGTCATTGGTTTTTCGATGCCAAGTATACTGCCATGGACCAGTCTTCTGACTCGGCCTCGCAACTTCCTCGTGCCTCCATCGACCTGTGGAGCTTCGAATGGCTCTCCGGAACGAGGCCGATGTCGCATTGAGGAACCCCGTGAAATCGAGTCCCGACGAGGCTCGTGCGCTCAGCTCGTTCCACGTTGGAAAGCGGTGGGCCTCACCAGCCGAGCTCCCGATCCATTCCGCTTCCGTCGCCTGGCAGTGCACCTAAACGAGGTTCGGTAACCCGGCAGTCTTCGAGCGGTCCGAGGGGGAATCGCCTGGATATCGATGAGACCGTTTTTTCCTCTTCGCGACCATGCATTTAATGTCGGCTCGTTTCACTCTACGGGATGGAAATGAGATGACGATAAGGAAAACGAAGCAAAATTATGTGCATCACGTGACATTCAATTTGTCAGAATATATACCTAATGTGCAAGATATCCTGTGTGCGGGTGTGGTTTAAAAACAATGGAAAAGAGCCTCAACCCATGCTCGCGCAGGGAGTTCCTGTACCGTACCTGATGCAATCTATATAATAAAATCTATTGGGGTCCGTGGCGGTGGTGGTCGGCGGCATGTGCGTGCGCACAGCGCCTTCGCGTTATGGATCACATAAGGTGACGAAAAGAAAATGAAGGGCCGGCGGGAATCGAACACAATGCCTCCTCATTGCCACTTAAGTGTGCTACTACTACACCACCGAACTCGCGACGCTGAGTCGTGTCTCCTCAAGCCATCCATACACTCTTAGAAAATTCCGAGCGTTTGGGGAGTAAAAAGTGAGCACACCGTGAGCTTTTCGAATTTACTCTCTTATTTCTCACCAAATGCTCCCTCGTCGCTCGTATTGAAGTGAACACCTTGAAGTTCTTCGCCAAGCCCCAAGATGGCGGTAAGGGTCTCGCTTTTCGCACGGTACACAAATGTTCCCTTCCCTCTCTCCCTGGAATCGTCCCTTGCAGGATTGTTTAGTACCTTGCCATATGTCTCGCCTAGTCTCACTATAGGAATCAATAAACACGGACAATTCATTATTAGTTATCCACATATTCAAGACATATTCATGGAGTCCAGGCCATAAACAAGCTCATATTCCTATTGAGAACCTTTTTGGAAGACGTAAGATTTTTCCTAACGTACGCATTCGCAGCTTGGGCCAACTGTCCGGACGCAGTGATCAGTCAGCTAGAAGGCATCGAACGAGCTGCGATCAAATACGCCTTCCGCCTCCCGTTTTTCTTTCCTAACTCTTATATTTATAGAATAAGCGGACTCACCCCTCTCTCTCAGTACGCTTATCTTGGAGTAAACTTTGATGGCCACCTCAGATGGAACAATCATGTTAAAGTAATCCGCTCGAAAGCATCTAGAAAACTTAACTGCTTAAAAATTCTGGCCGGGGCTAATGAATGTGAACCTCATGTAATTTTGAAATTGTATGTAACGTACCTCCGCCCGTTCCTAACGTACGCGTTCGCAGCTTGGACCAACTGTCCCGAGGCAGTCATCAGTCAGCTAGAAGGCATCGAACGAGCTGCTATCAAATACGCCTTCCGCCTCCCGTTTTTCTTTCCTAACTCTTATATTTATAGAATAAGCGGACTCACCCCTCTTTCTCAGTACGCTTCCGAACTAGCTTTCAATTATTATAATGACGCTAAAAGGCCAGGGGACATTTAAGAAATTCCTGAAAGCTTAAATAAGAAATTCACTATAGGGCGCTTCAAGCACAGTAAAACCTATAAGGGGACATTCAAGAAATTCCTGAAAGCTTAAATAAGAAATTCACTATAGGGCGCTTCAAGCACAGTAAAACCTATCCTTATAATAAAATTTTGGAACGTTTAGGCAAAACCTCTAACTCATCTTCTCCTGACCCCTGAACCAACCCGCTCTCATCGTTCCTGTGTCAACAGTGCTTTTTTTTTTTCTGGGACACCTGAACTGGTGAGGGTGGAAACCAACCTCTTTATTCTTTCACTCGAATTTCACTCCATCTCCTGACCCCTCCTATTCCTTCGCGCAGTGCTTCTTTTCTGCCGCGGAAGAATATCATGAGCGAACTCTCGCTCAAAGGGATTTTTCACTTCATTCCTTCACTCCATCCTCTTACTTTCTCTCTCATCCTTCACTCACTCGCTCCTCTCTCTTCTCTTCTTCTATTCCTCGTTCTGAGCATGAAAGAAAAAAAAAAATACAGACCCCTCTCACTCTCACTTTAGCGGCCATTCCTAGATTTCATTCCTCAAACTTCTTTCGAATGAGCGAACTCTCGCTCAAAGGGATTTTTCACTTCATTCCATCACTCCATCCTCTTACTTTCTCTCTCTTCCTTCACTCACTCGCTCCTCTCTCTGCTCTTCTTCTATTCCACGCTCTGAGCATGGGAAAAAAAAAAAAAAAAAAAAATACAGACCCTCTCACTCTCACTTTAGCGGCCACTCCTAGATTTCATTCCTCAAACTTGTTTCGCATGGCTCAATGTCGCAAATAACAACCTGCCTCATCTATTCTCACCAGGGCGCCTGATAAGGCCCTTCCGGCCAGCTGGCACCTGGAGACACCTACTCTTCCTCTGGGGCCTCATTCCTCTAAACATCTTCCGACAGGATGCAAATCAAGTAAAATTAACACAACAGCTTCTCCAGGGTTTTGCACTCTGCCAGCCCTGGTGTTGGGAGGATCTCACCATGGTGGGCGGGAGTTGTGGCGGTCCACCACTGACAGCGGGGCCCACCATTCACTTAGCTCCATTTATTAAAAAAAAAAGACGTAAGATTTTATCCGTATAGAAGATCTAGAATATACATAGAGTGACCGTGAACTTCAATCAGTCACCCTTCAATTAAATGAGGTAAAAAGGAAATTATGATCTCGGACACTCCATGGAATCTGTAAGAGATCGTCCACCCTCTGACGTGTGCTGTATTCAGTACAGGCAGAGGTAGGTCAAAGCCTGTACGAGAACGAAACGACACACAGTACACGAGAACTTTCATATTTGCAATGACAACCCTATCACTTTCTAATGGGAGCGTTTTTACTCACGGAGGAGGAGAGCAATTTTACTCCTTGGTGATGGAGTAAATTCGCTCCTTTCCCAGAGTGAAAGGGGGGATGAAACTGGAGTTAGCTATTTTACTCTCTTTTTTGGGAAAAATCGCTCCCCTTTTTCTAAGAGTGTAGCATTACTACGGTGAAAGTATTCTAGGCAAACCTCCCGTTCTCTACTTAGGGTGGTCCGATGCTGACTTTTCCACAGCGACGTGTTAAACGTCCCTGCGTATTACACTTGAAGTCTCCTTTCATCTCTGGAAGAAGGATAACTTCCTCGCCGGTAAGAGATCTCCTCCCATACAGTATATGTATCCCGACACCTTTAACGATCGGAACTCCGTCCTTTTATTGATCACGAGGAAAGGGACTCCCGAGAGTGAAAACGGCGGGATCCCACCTGCGTGGAACATGAGCGCATTCATTGCCTTGAAATATTTTCGTGCTTTTGCACGTGCTACCTACTGGTTCTCCTAATTTCTTGGCCGGTTTCAGATTTCCACAGTAGATGTAAGAGATTGGACATTTTCTCCTCGTACTATCCTCGTTCTGCTTCGTTTGAAGCATGCATTCTTTTCTTACGATGACAAAAGCATGATGCATGAAAACTCTCCTTCGCTTCCCGTCTTCAAAAAAAAAAAATAAAGCAGTCACAACGCATTCCATAATTGCACGCATACCAATCCGACCGAAAGGGCGAATGAATCCAACTCAAACGTGAAAATGTCGATGATAGTTGGCGTTTGAGACGTGATCGACATGGTAATTGGGCCATTGGGGGAGAATCTCATCTTCCGTAATTTTGCGTCTTTTGGTCGGGTTACAGTCGATTTCCCAATCGGGAGAGTGCGATCCAGCTGAATCCCTGATTATTTGATGTTGATTTACCATATACCGGTAATCATGCAGAATGTAAAGAGAGGCATTTCTTAGGGACTCAACCGAAAAATGGGAAAAACGCTGATTATTGTGAACCGGTTGTGTCGGATTGGATCGGAGGCGAGTTCACCTCTTAAGGCTTCTTAAGCCGAGGCTTTATTGATGATCGAAATGATGCCTCGGTTGATGGGGACAATCTGCCCTCTGCCTTAGGGACTTGGGACCCGCCGCAACAGTAAGAAGCACAGTTGCGGGTGGCATTCCAGATTGTTTTCGCGTGAGTTTTTTTTTGCTGTTTTTGTTGTAGGTTTTGATTTCATAACATGAAAAGTTATAAAATTTCATTTCATTCAAACATAAAAAACGACACAAGGGAGACGCAATTTCGCCTTCGTGAGCCTATGCAGGGGATTCCGTCCCGGCTTCGGCCTTTCCCCACGAGGGTTCTTTAACGTCCCACATCTCGAGACGGGAGCGCCACGCGTTCGAGGGTCTCCCGTTCCCGAACGCGGCGGGGCGGGCGCTCGAAAGCAGGCTCGGTTTCTCCTCCCGGGGTCCCCCAGCCACGTGGAACCCGAGCTCGGGAAAACGAGCCACTCACGTACCCCATTGAATACAATCTGGGCTCTTTCACCGAAGAGAGAGAGGAAAAGGCGAGGACCCTCGCTTTTCCTTTCTCTTCCCGATGCTTCGTACGATTGCCTCGGCTGCGAAAGTGACCCAGAGGTCATTCCGCAAACTTATTCCTCCCGGAACGAAATTCCAGAGGCGAGCGATCCGATGACCCGACCGCAACAAGATGATACTGTCGTCCAAGACAACTCTATCGAGGCGTGCAAACCACCGTGACTGCACGTCACGCGCACACCGATGGAATCCAACACGAAAGTGATCCGCGGATACGAAACGAGAGCGAATCGGATTCGCACCCGATCGCCTTCCGAGCTCATGGCGAAAGAGGCAGAGCGATGGAGTCGGTCCGCGGAGTCGCCTACGAGGTCGATGTGCGTCCCGTCGTTGCCGGGCAGCCCGTTCTGCAACGTCCCGAAGCGTCACCGGTGTCGCGGGTCGATCGGGACGAGGCCCTTGCTGCACGCGATACGATGGATTCTGTCGATTCTGCGGGGATGGGAGGCCGTCGCGTTTTTGTCAGGGCCGTAGCGATGTTTCGGCAGTCGCTGGTATCGGCTGACGGTGTTGCACCATCGGCGCGATGGTGCAACATCATCGGTATCTACCATCGGCAGGGTTGCAAGCTGCCGATGCCAAAAGTAGGGGCAGAACGAAAATATTAGCGTCGGCGTGTGAAATCGTGTCTCACGGAAAGTCGCTCCTGCCGGCCTCTCTCGGACAAAAGTATCGATCAGATTGTATTCCAGCGAGAGTGTAGGAACAGACTGAGGAAAATAGCGGTAAATAAGGGACATCATCGATTCAACTCTTGCGTTGCTTTTTCGAAAGACGTGTCATTAAACGCTTTTAACATCAGCAAAAGATCACAAACAAACCAGTGACGGACACACTCGTAGACAGGCTTAAACCCTTAAATTGGTCTCTATCATTTTAAGAAGGCTACTGATGAGCATCACAGGGCACTAATGAGCATCACAGGGCACTGATGAGCATCACCAGCAAATTCGAGGAGCTTTAATTCCCTAGAGTTACGGAGAACCCTGATTCCCTCTTTTTGTTGATGTCAATTTCATCCTGATAACCCCCCTACCCCTCCGAGTCGCCCCTCCTGGGATGTTCTCGGAAAAACACTTCCAACAAAAAATAAATATGTATGGATTTGAAAATCTGGAAAGTGCATTTATGTTGTTAATGATGCGCCGTTATGAAAAATGAAATTAGCTGTCGTTCATTTAGGCTCAACCTATCGAATCGATTTGCGCCTGTACGACGTCTGAATCGAATTCGCAAGACGAATGCGTTCCTGCGAAGAACCTTGCAAACGTAGAAAGATCGTTGCTCCGCTGGGATGACCCACTAGCATAAAAGCCGAGTGGAAACTGAGGACCTCGTGCGGTGTGAGATGCACAGATATCGGTCAACGAATCGCGTCTTCAAGAATAGTACATAATGTACATGTTATAGTACATACGATGAGCGAAGTCATCCCTTGTATGCACCATATATGATATGCTTGCGGTGATGCTCCACTCCTTCTTGGAGGACTGAAGTTACCAAATCTAAAACTTCCAAGAGGCGAAAGTTGGTTTCGAGTAAAGAAAGCTACCTTGGTGTAAGTTCTTGAAGATGCGGAGTGCCAGGACCCGTGAGATCCTCCACCTCTCAGAGTTACGCATTCAGATCGAGAGATCCCATGCCCGTTCGTTTCCATACTTTTGCATCCCCCCTCCCTTTCTCCACCTCCTCTCCTCCTCACCCCTTCTCTTCCTTCTATCCACTTCTCCACCTCCTCTCCTCTCCTCCAGAAAGTCCTTTATAAAGTTTCACTTCGTAGAATGGGTCTGTCCTCGTCAAGTGGTCCAAGGGTTTTAGCCATACATTTTTAAAATTTTAGCTAAAATAATATATTATCTCTGACAAATTGAGCTGCCTCCATCTGAAATTGGCCTGAATTTACAGCAAGATTCCAGTTGCGATTTAAAGCCGAACATCGAATGGAAATATCAAGAAATCTCCATGCAAGGCGACAGTTGAAGTCTTCGTCGTTGAAAAAAAATCCCTACAACGTAGATTGACAGTCTGCCCTCTGCCTTAGGGACTTGGGACCCGCCACGACTGCTTTTCTTGGTTTATCCGCTAGAAAGTCACGTCGTGGGTGGCATTCCAGACTGTCTTACGTCTTTGATATTCAATCAAAGTATAAGGTAGTCTGGGAGGCGTTTGGCACCTTCACTCCTAGCCACACAGACACACAAGACGAAGGCACAATTTTTTCCATTCTTTTTTATTTTTTTTTGATAGGACATGCCAAATGCCCAATATTTTCAAAATCTGTTATATGAATTTTTTTTACAGAGACAAGACATGACATATTGGACAGGTTTTTAAACAGTTTTTTTTATAGAGGTGGAAGATGCACAAATACCAATTTTCTGCTGCGACTTTAGCTCATATGCACGAGATTTTAAGGTGCACTTCACCCGTATCCCCTTCGACGTGGCCCACCGATTTCCCCGACGCCTGGATACTTTTCAGTGTGCAAGTGGGCCACCTTTTCTCTCCGGTGTGCAGGTGGGTCTCTTAACGGCAATGATCGGTGCCCTCGATCCATTGCCTCTGGATTTTTTTTCGGTTTTCTTTCAGTTTAGCCCAGAACCACCTCGCAACCCAACCCAGTTGACGGAACTCTATAAACAGTAATAATTAGGAGAGAAATGGTAATGCTGACAGAACGTCGAAATGGTGGCTAGGAGTGATGAGGCATCCCCGTGTAGGCGGCTCTGACGTGATCGTAATTTACTATTAATCACTAACAGAACGCCAGCGTGTTCGAGGTTAGAATGACTCCGTTGACTCCTTCTTAATAATATAATGAATTTATTATGACAACCAGTATTGGGGGAGATCCACTAAGTTACTGTTCTGGAAGGATGGCGGGGATATACATAGAGGTTGATTGGTCAGCATCTTATACAATATATATATTTATATAGGAAAGACAATACCTGTGTAATTGAGACGGGGACAAAACAACACTGTTACTTGAAAGCTGGCTCGTTACTCCCAAGGGGGTTGTATTATTATTGTTGTTGTTGTTGCCCCACCTTCGAGGTGGGACAACCACCGTGTTCCGACTACATGGCTCTCGATCCTGCTACAACCTTGACACACACTCCTACACACAATCACTCCCTCTACATTGCTCGATCTGACTACCCTGCTCTACTCTCTCCCTCTCTCTCTCTGCGCTCCCTCTCTCTTCTCGCTCGCGCGGTCTTTTATAACCCTTACTTCAAGACATGCGTGCAAGTTCATCCGTCCGACCTGATTAGCAAGGTGATTCTTAATAAGTACCTCCTACACCCGCATTACCTCGATCCTGTCCTGAGCAGGACGAGGTCAGGGAAATTATTATTTTTTGCTTTTACTGAATTTTGTTTTGTTTTGTTTTTTGTTTTTTTTTTCATCAGTGGCAGTATTAGTTTCAAAAATATATATTCATACATCTATCATTTTGGCCCTCCTGTCATGAAGTGATTTCTTCTGACATATTTTTCTAAGTGATCTCATGCCATACCTTATACCATCAGGAAAGAATGATCGTATTTTTTTCCATGACCAATTAAAGGGAATCTGGTAACAAAAAACGGTTAACTTGCCCCGTATGCCGTCAGCATCTACACCAATCTCACGCATGGAAATATTGCTCCAAAACAACTCACAGAGAGAACTTGTTAATGCTGCCATCGTTGCCTATCGTCTGAAATGAAGAAAGGAAACTATGCCGAGCCATCGGATTCGCTGTCCACGTACCTTGCTTATCGATGTTTCCACAGTAACCAGGGAGCCATGGTAACTAGGGTTCGCTTCTGTATTATGCATGGGCGCACGGTCGCGTCCAGACTTGAATCGGCACGTAGGTTCGTTGCCGGGAAAGGGCATGGTATCCGGGGTTTCGAAGTTTCTCGCGATAGCTTTGGCAAACTTTTCAAGGTTTGGAAATAGTAATAAACGTCGGAAGGTGGAGTTAGAATGGCGAATCCCGTAGACGCTATGCCGACCACTGCCATCATAATTCCTCGACTTTATTCTATCGTGATCGTCTCCCACCTCTCCCTCCGCTGCGGGCTCAAATTCCGCAATTAGGCGTCCTTCGATTGGGTTACAATCGTGTGGCCTACGACTTAAAACGGCGAGGTGCAATTCATCTAAAGCTTTTGTCTCGAAATGTCACTTGTGACTCAGCTCGCTTGGGACTCGAGCTTCACACTTTGTTGCTGGGTTGGATTTCGGTTCTGTTTATTCTAGGGGCTGGAAGGTGGTTGCATTTTTATTGTGGTTGTGCCGATGTACAATAAAGTGCAAAAGTCCTTGCCCATCGCATAAGCCACCTTTCTGGGAGCATATCTCTAAAAATTTCTGGAATAATTTTTTTTAGAACTTTATAGAAGATGAGGAATTTGGTGTCTTTTCATTTATATAGCTGCGAGAGCTGCAAATCGTCGAAAACATTCTTCAGTTTGAAGAAAACGAAAGCGTCACCGGTGTCGCGGGTCGATCGGGTCGAGGCCCTTGCTGCACGCGATACGATGGATTCTGTCGATTCTACGGGGATGGGAGGCCGTCGCGTTTTTATCAGGGCCGTAGCGATGTTTCGGCAGTCGCTAGTATCGGCTGACGGTGTTGCACCATCGGCGCGATGGTGCAACATCATCGGTATCTACCATCGGCAGGGTTGCAAGCTGCCGATGCCAAAAGTAGGGGCAGAACGAAAATATTAGCGTCGGCGTGCGAAATCGTTGTCTCACGGAAAGTCGCTCCTGCCGGCCTCTCTCGGACAAAAGTATCGATCAGATTGTATTCCAGCGAGAGTGTAGGAACAGACTGAGGAAAATAGCGGTAAATAAGGGACATCAAGATGTCATTAAACGCTTTTAACACCAGCAAAAGATCACAAACAAACCAGTGACGGACACGTAGACAGGCTTAAACCCTTAAAGTGGTCTCTATCATTTTAAGAAGGCTACTGATGAGCATCACAGGGCACTGATGAGCATCACCAGCAAATTCGAGGAGCTTTTATTCCCTAGAGTTACGGAGAACCCTGATTCCCTCTTTTTGTTGATGTCAATTTCATCCTGATAACCCCCTACCCCTCCGAGTCGCCCCTCCTGGGGTGTTCTCGGAAAAACTCTTCCAACAAAAAATGAATATGTATTGACTTGGAAATCAGGAAAGTGCCTTGATGCTGTTAATGATGCGTCGTTATGAAAAACGAAATTAGCTGTCGCATTTAGGCTGAACGTGCGGGGAGCGAGAATCGATTTGCGCCTGTACGACGTCTGAATCGAATTCGCTAGACGAATGCGTTCCTGCGACGAACCTTGCAAACGTAGAAAGATCGTTTCTCCGTTGGGATCACCCACTAGCATAAAAGCCGAGTGGAAACTGAGGACCTCGTGCGGTGTGAGATGCACGCCGCAGATGGAAACGGTTCAAGGGCAGATGATTATCTTGGAAGGAAGGGGGGGGGGGGGGAAAGCAGGAGGCTCGTCTGGCTCCAGGCGATCTTCCACCGTATAAAAAGCCCTGGAACTTCTCCTGTTACATGTAGTCCTGGTTTGGTCTTCGTTCGTCTCCGCCCTCCTCCCGTGTTGGTGAGTCCGTCTCTCTCTCTCTCTCTCTCTCTCTCTCTCTCTCTCATTCGTTGATTGTTATCTGTACTCTGTGTGAGAGGAATCTCTTGGATTGTGACCTGTAACGGTTGTAAAGCGAGCCGATGTTTCGATATATAATGCATGGTATGTTGAATCGTGGAACTCAATAATTCAACAGGAATCGTTGCGACGAAGTTACTATTCAAAACTCATAATTTCCTTTTTCACAGAATGGACGTGGACGACAAACGTTATGCAGAGGGAGCTGCCCGTTGGGATTTGAAGTATCTCCCCTAGCACCATCTATGGAGAAGCTTGAGTTCGCGAATCTTGAGGATTAGTGCACTTGATCACGTCATCTGTACTGATCAATGTGAACTAGTCCCACTATGCACGGTCAGCATAGCTTCGCCTCCAAGTCATTGACACCATATTGTTTTTCGGATTTCTAATGCCTAGAATAGAGCGCGGTCAGGTCGTGTGCGTCATTTAACAGCCCCCCTTTTCGAACTAACCGAGTGACCCATCGTTAATTGCTCCTGTTCTGAAATGCGAAGGATTTCGATTCTTCTAGGTTGTTCTTGCGAATCAATGGCCAACCGTTACGCTGATTTTTATTTGTTTCACAAACTGAAGTGTAAATAGTCCCGTTCCCCTTCCATCCTAGGGGGAAAAGCGTTTCCGAAATCGGCCCAATATGTTCTCCTTCAGAACAGCATTGAAGCAATGAGTGTAATTCTTTCGTTAAAGGACCACTAATTTGAGATGAAGACGTAGAAGACCACGAATCTGACATTTTAGTACATTTCCTTCTCTCCTTTTTGTATGAGTGAGACGTATCAAAACTAAGACAAGCGCTACTTCAGCTATTTCCTCCGGATACTAAATCGAATCCAAGGAAGTACATAAGAAAAATTCACTGGCTCTCTGAAATGTTCTCATGCTGCCCACCATCGCAGTAGAATTTCTGGGAGGGAAAGTTTCAGTTCTCTTTCCCCCCCCCCCCCCCCTTTACCCATTCACCCCAGACCTTTCAGAAACTCTACCGATGGATTTTAAATATCTAAAGTTTTTCAATGGTTGAGTCTGGGGTGTCCATCCGTGAGGAGACCATCCGGGAGAGGTCATTGCTTCGCCGCGTGCCGCCTTGGTCAGAGTTCCATCCATGGTTTTGTCTTTTAGGGGTCTGTCCATCCAGCCTCGTCACACTGTCGGTCCTACGTGGTGCTGTGCATTAGTTTTGGCAAAGGCTTTGGTATCTACCTCAGCTAGAGGTGAAATCTTTCTGAGGTGGTTCTTCCGGCTTGGTTCTTCAGCCCCCAAAGGCTTCGCTATGCCTGGGATGATGGAAATAAGAGCAAGGTGGCCAGTCAATGAACTGAGAAAGTCGACAGTCGGAGCTGTTCTGCTCTTTCTGACTAGGATCTTCCGGTTCCTCTGTCGTGCGCATACCAGTTTCGATTATGTTTCGATTCGGAGATAGATGTGAAGATGAACTGAACTGAAGAGGAAAGGAAATTTAGGTCCGTCGGCTCGTCAGGGTACGGCGTCCTTTGCCGTGAAGAGTCAATTCGCAACGTGAATACGGATGCCCCATGCATACGACCATTCTTCTCGATACGGCGTTGGCCGGAAATTCTATTCATGAATGAGTGCTTTTGTCTCCTGCCGTCTGGATTTTTACGCATCATCCTGGCCTCGTAGTCTTGATTTCGCTGTCCTGACCAGTGGTTCGCAACCTTTTTTTGATGACGGATAAAACTCGAGTTTTCATCTAAGAACGAGATTCAGTGGTCTCCACAACCCCGGGGGTTGAAGCTTAAGCATGCTCGACTTCCTCCGGATGCTCTGAAGGAGGAATATATCAACTATAAATATTTTTAGTGGAGTGGTTGAGGAATGGGAATAAGCGCTACCCGAACCGTTCGATACGGAACCCCAGTAGGGACTCCTTAACATATTCAGGCTCTTAATATTCAGATCCAAGCACAGGTAAAAATTTGCGAAATTCCATTTCACTCCTTCGTATCAACTTGTGTTCACTCGGAGAGCTTCCGACTTTCAATTCTTGCTTCACTTCCAATATTCTTCAATTAGTCTCTTTCAATGTTTTTTGGGGGCAAAAACTTTTGCCTTGCCGATGTCTAGCCGATCGGTTGTTTCAGTAAGGCCAATGAAATGTTTGCTTCATCCGTTCCCCTGGCTTCCTGTGTTTTTTTTTTTATACAGCAGCTTGGCAGTCACGCAAGTTCAAGCAATCCCTCATTATTGTAGGAATTTAGAATAAATCCTAAATGCGGACAAGAGAGAGAAGTGTAAGGACGGACTGGGAGAGGGAGTTTTCTTTCTCAAGGTTTCTCTTTCTCTTCAAAAATCAATTTCACTAGGCATTCCAACCGGATCCGAAAGTGAAGATGCATTCAGTTAGTCGCTTTCTCCTATTGTCCTCTCTCCTATGTCCTGGCGAGCCATCTATATTGCTTAATCCAGAAAAGAAGGTTCCTCCGGATTATACTAGATAGCGCCACAGTAGCTGGATGTCCAGGATGATGAGGGTGGCGCTCAATTCCCCAATACTGGTACAGTACCCGCCCCCCCCTCCCCCCAAAAAAAAAGACAAAGTAGGGCAACGTATTCCTCAATAAAATGCATTAGTTTAAAGGGGTTTTAAAAGGTCAGAGCGACTCCTCGAAATTGTGGAGTGTGAATGATTAAGGGTCTGACGCAACCTCATCGATTCGTTTCTCGAGTTGAGATTTCGATTGCGGAGGTTGTCAAACTCCTCTTTGAGGGATGTAGGTGCGGGATTGATAGGATTTCCAGGAAAAACTTACTGCCATGCCGGTCTCCGAAAAATAAGACTTTCATTTTCCCTACGGAATCTATCAGCCGGAAAGAAGACTAGGAGGGAAAGTTTCCGATAGGGATGCAAAACAGTGATGTTAAAAAAAAAAATTTTTTTAAATTATACTTACTCTGTCTATTCTAACCTCACGAAAATAATGCCAAACGCATGTATGATGGCTAAACGTGACACCAAGCGGTGAGCCTAATGGGTCGCAACGTTGGGAGCCAATGTGATGTCCACGTCGTATTTACGGGAATCTAATCCATGAGTTTAAGATATGCGTAATTGTTTTCGTTTTTACCTGTTTTGGTTATCCACACTGCTTGGACCCAGAACACCTGGGCCCCAAAACCCTCTCCCATTTTCACTCAAAATCAACCCCATTAAAAGTTTGTATATCGTAACGTGTCCTTCCCGTTCTTGATCGTCTACGGATTCCTGGACCAAGAAATTAACACATGGGAAGAGCACGAAGGGATATATCAGGAGGGTGTTTCAACTTTTACGTTCTTGTCGCATGGAATTTTGCATCTGAAATGCCAGAAAATGAAGTTCCACATACCAGCATTAGAAAAGGTTCTTGATACTTCACGGTCTGCAAACGAGAGAAATCGAGAGTTCTTTCTTCCTGAAATATCCAAGTACATCAGACAAGATGAATCCGGTTAAAACCGGTATTGATTTCTTGAATTCCTTGTCCTTGAATGAGGGAACTGCCTCACTCTCGTCCATAGACGTTTACTCCTTTTTTTGTTCAGTCGAGAATTTTACCCTCGGCTGGAATGACTGGCCGAATCGGAGTATGGTTAATGTGCAATGAACGAAAATAAACTTTTTCTTGGGGAAAAAATCTGGCGAATCAATCTATTAATAAAATGAAACGGCTTTTTAAAATTTACCAGGAAGCATGTAATATGAAACGCGATTTAAGCTTCATTTGCACGTCTTGTGCACGCACTGCAATCCAACGCTGGTTCGTTGCATTACGTTGCATTGAGAGAAATTTTCGTAACATTGACTCCGTGGAGAAGTGCTCGGTCGTTGCAGCCAGTATTTATCGAGCCAGTATTTACGCACAGGATGGCTTGAAAAATGACGATCTCGATTCCTGCTCTCTCCCGACTCGATCGATGAACTTCTTTCGTTTGTTTGCTTTTCGGGGTTCGGACTGCTTGCGTGTTCCCTACCAGGCTCGAATGTGATTCGAAAAAAAAAACTTGTGCCAGGTGTTGCTCGACGTCAGCGGTTCCCAGACTTCTTTAAAACGCGACCCACCGGAATCCAGAACGGGATATTTTGAAAGTAATCATGACGAAGAAAACCGATCGCCCTTTTCCGCAGAACATCTTCAGTAGATCCATAAAAATTCAGTAGATCCGCGGATCTACTGAATTTTTATGATGGGAAAATATACCTTGATGTTTCGCGACCCACAGTTTGGGAACGGCCGCTCTACGTAGAAAAAGCAGGTTTCTTCCCATTTGCAATATGGGAAACCGTACTTCGATCTATTCGGACTCGACTGCTATTTGAATTGTTAGTCATTTTCAATGACTTCGATTCTAAAGTTAAGCCTTTAGAAAGGATTGACTCCCCTCTTCATTCACTTAATACTTCTGACCACCTCCTTCCTCTCAGAATGAACGCGAAAGCAGTGGCATAGCGAGCGAGGGGGGGGGGGGGGAAAGGCCACCCCAAGTTTGGTGGCTTCAACTCCAGTCTAAATGCAATAAAGCGTCCGCCCCCCCCCCTCTCCTTCATTCCTTTTCTATACAAACCCAATCTACTTCATACACCACTACAGCATCTCATGATTCAATCAATATATCCACTTCCGCTCGAAAAAGGTTCTTTCTTATTCGGCAGCTTTTAAGTTATTTCATTTGGATCGAAGAAATGGAAGCCATACTTCATACCTGATATTAGATGCTGTTAATTTTAAACATGTTGAAAATGAGAAACACGAGCAACGACGAAGTTGTCACTAGTGCAGAAAAGGTAATTCCGTTTTTATAGCGGAAATTTATTCTCTTTTCGCCGTTCGGAGAAAACCTCGGAACGTTCTGAGCAATGAAAGCAGACTGTCTCCGAGTAAAAAGCTAAGTAAAATTATCGTTTTTCCAAACCTACTTTTATTTGTGGATGGAACGAAGCGAATCGTTGACTTCTGGATTTATTGATTCCAGAGTAAAGTTCCTTTTTGCAAGAGAACCTCAACGTAAAATGTTTTACATGATGTGACTCGACCAGAATTGTGCTGAAAACTTGCAGGGAAATTCGGGATCTCGGAAAAGAGGAATGATGGAAACCCGATCACCTGGCTCGTGCAGCACGCTCCGTTTATTTCGATAGAAAATGTATGGATGCGAACTCATCCCACGTCGCGGCTCATTCCCCTCAGCCGAGTGGAAATAGGGAATCGTAATGAGCGCCTTTTCTCGCTCTTCCAAGAATCCATCAGGATGGGGACGTGCTCGATCGTTTCACCACGATCGCTTGAAGGGATGCACGATTTGCACTGCGCCTCGGAATTGCGGCGTGGACGGAAGCAACCCTGTAATCGCGTCGCTCTTCGCTCGAAGAGATTTAAGGAATTATTTAATTATTTTAGTTTATTTTATAATTTTGAGGGTTGAAACAATTCGTCTCCGTCCCGACTCAAAACCATGTGTTCGGGGAAATGCAGGGAGAAACGAGATGTCGTTTGCGAATGCGGTCGTGATTTGGAAACGGCAATGTGAATCCATACGACGGCATCAGTCAAAACGTGTTCCACATATTTTCCGTACTTTGAAAGCACAAATGCGTCATTGCTCCGATGGTGTCCATGGAAGCGTCGCTTAAGTTCTCATACTGCAAGTAGTTCGTTCGGGTACACCCTTGTCTTCATGACTATGCAAGGATAATTCAAAAATAAAGGAGTCCCATCTAAGGTGAGGATGATATCTGGCAAGATATGATACAATTCTCATAAACGGTTGATGACTTATCGAGGGAATCCGCATATAATTTGCGGACACCGTGCAGTCACACGTTGCAAAATAAATGAATATCCAAGGAGCAAGACTTCCGAGGCGAGGTCGAGAAGTTTCAGGGCGGATTAGTGACGCCTTGGCAGAAAGGGACATCGCACCGTTCCCATTTGGGAGACGTTCCGGCTCCGTTCCAGCACCAAAGGCCATCTGGAACTGCGCTCGGGTTGCGACAGAAGTTGTGGGAAGGGTGGAGATCGTCCGGGAAGCCGGCCCTGAAGTAGTAAGCATCGTTCTCGATGAGGTTCGGGGAATTCCGCAGCCAAGGCTGGCAAGGATAACCCGACCGAGTGACGTTCTTCGTCCCCATGTACTCGAGTCCTTTCATGGTCCTTCTGCATTCCTCCCAGCCTGGGGAAACGTTTCGGTTAGAGCGCAAGAGGAGCATGGTTTTGCAGGATTGTGATCCATAAAGTGTGGACGATTTTGAAAAAAGAAAACACTCGAGGAAACAACGCGCCGATACTCACTCACGCATTTCCCCGATTTGCGGATTTTGCATCTTTCTCCGCCCTCTGCAGGACAAAAGGGAACGTCGCAGTACTCCCAGGTGGACCCGGTCTCGGTTATCGTGTAGCACCACGGGCCGTGACTCGATCCTTCGGAGTTGCGACAGAAGTTGTTGCGTCCATCCACTTCCTCCGGTAACGACGAAAGATACGTTCGTACCGTCTCCGGAAAGTAGGGAACACTAGCCATCCAATGCTGGCAGGGAAACCCAGAAATGGACACGTTTTTCCTCCCTGTGTATTCCCCTCCTTCTTCCGTCAGCTTGCACTCTGGCGGCTCTACGATACGAATAAATAAAAAACGCCATCAGGCCAGAAAGCAGATGATAGACGGTACCGTGAGGGGAACGAGAGACGGACTGAGGTCATGGCAGAAAGGGATGTCGCAATAATCCCACAGGATGTCGTCGTCCGAGACGAAACACCATGGCCTTTCTCTGTACAGACTAGGATTCCGGCAGTGATTCTTGTGGGACAGTGGATCCCAGTTGAGGAAGTGCCTTGCGTACGTGTAGTCAGGGAGGTAGAAATCCCAAGGTGTTCCATAGGGATTAGATGCCCAATCGAGGCAAGGCATTCCCCTCTCCGTCACGTTCATCGTCCCCACGTATTCCTTCCCCTTCTCGGTCAGGCGGCATTCCGGATACACGTTCCCCTCGGCCCCTTTCCTCACTTCTCCGAGATCGCAAAAGGAGATGTCGCAGAATTCCCAAAGCGGGGTGTCCCCACCCCCATTCCAACACCAGGGAGCAGCGCCGCCGTTAGGGTTACGACAGAAGTCATGCCGTTCGTCGACCTCGTCTGCATCGGGGAACCCCAAGATGTCTTTTTCTATCATCGTCACCGCGTTCGCGTGAGGCTCCCTGCTTCTCCAGGGTTGGCAGGGCAGACCCGAGAGGGTCACTCTCTTCTTCCCGATGTATTCACCACCCTGTTGAGTCACCTTGCACTCTGGTGGATCTGTTGACAATTATTTGAAAACGTGTCATGAAAGAGGGAAATTAATATGTAATCGCTATCTGGTACATTTACTCCTCGAGACAAAATTACTCCTTTTGGAGTGATTGGTTCTTGTTTAAACAATGATTACAACTTGCTCCTTCGTGATATCTGAAGGGGTATATATATGGAGATGAAGGTATATGAAGATGCCATCATATTAAAAATAAAGCAATAACTGTTATAGCTCATCTGCGAGCTAGAAAGTTAGACTTTGGGGAATAATAATCTCCTGCGTGGTTCTTCGCCGCAAAGAGGAAGTATCACTTGACGCCTGACGTGAGATTTCCGCAGACATGTAACGGGCTGATGTCATACCGACTATGAACTATATCAGATATGCAAAGTCTAGCGTAGCAGCGAAAGGGAACGAAAAGCTGCAAGAGGGCAAATGGGGAAACAAAAATTGTCTTCACATGTTTGAAAACATGCATAGTATGCGAACAAATCTTGAATGTGAATGCGGTGCCGGAGAGAAACAGGGGAAAAGGAGAAAAACTAAAAAAAAATGTGGAAAACGCGACTGTCACAGTACGTAATGGACGCTCACGTCATGCTTCTCCTACGAGCGAGAAGGGGTAGAGAGTAGAAGGTAGAAGGCAAAAGAGAAGCAGACGGAAAAAAAAAACAGTGCACCAATCACCGGTGTCGGGGCACAAGGGGATGTCGCAGTATTCCCATTGAACTTGAGGGGAGGAGACGAAGCACCAGGGTCTCGCCCTCCCCGACGGGTTCCGGCAGTAGTTGTGCTGGGACCAGGAGTCCAGATTCGGGAAGTGGCCGTCGTAGTCGGTCGTGTTGGAAAAGTCAGACGGCGTTCCGTAGGGCTGGGTGTCCCATCTCAGACACTCCTTTCCCGATTCCGTTTCGTTCGCCTTCCCGACGTATTCTCTTCCCTTCTCGGTCAATCGGCATTCTGGATATATATGCTGCTCCTCACCTGAGAATCGCGAACGTGTGCATCACGGTGGCATTCAGCTACTTGCGAAATCGAGATAACATTCCTGGTGACGTTAAATGCGTTATGTCCCCCTTAGGACTGATTCTATCGAAGCCCTAGATGAAACAACTTGCCGTGTATCCTACGTAGATTCGGGTCAGACGGATGCCGCTGCAAGAAATCCTTCTCAAACTTTCTCTGAGTTTTTCAACTTCACACCTTTCTGTTCCATTCGCACTACTCTATTCATATTTCTTACCATGTCAACTGAAAAGCTTCCCTACTGTTAGAAGGAAAACCTCATTTCACTGACTGCACTTTTCGTAACATTGTTGAAAATTTCATCACCGAATTCAAAAGTCCTACCCGGCAACAGGAAGAAAAATTCCATATGCTAAACATCAATATCCCTTCGCTTCGTCGCGTATTAAAGGACACCGCGTTTTACGACATTACATCTGACTCGATCCTCCAGGAAGGAGCTGCACCACGAATCCGGCGACGCGACGGAGCACCGAGCCGTGTGGAGCGAAGACCCGTCGGAGAACTTCTTCGGACGCTCGCAGCGGAAGGTGACGGTCGCTCCCGGCGGCGCCGGGTGCTCCCCGTTCCAGGCCGAAAAGGATGAATTCGAGTTCGGGATCTTCGGGGTGTCTCGCAGGCACAGATCTGTTTTTTTTTTTTGGGATCGCTTCGAGTCATTTCGTATTCTCGTTCATCGAATGATCGTTTGGGATTTTTGACTCACTCTGGACGTAGGAGCCGTACCCGTTCGCTTCCGCGAGGCCGCTCCTCCCGTTGAAAACCAGCTGGCAAGAGCCGTCGGATTCCCGATAGTTAAAGGCGAAGCAGGTCGACGAAGTCGACGAGGTCGTCCTCGAGCATTTCGCGGTGCAAGCTCGGAAACTCGACTCCACGGATGTCGACGTCACGTTATCGTATCTCATTCCGGGATGCGCGGCATAGTAAGTGGGGATGGACTCGACGGACGCTACATCACGTAACGAGACGCATAACGCCCCGACGATCAGGAGAAAGCGCTCACGACGAGACGACGACTCCATCGCGATGCCTCACTGACCACCGCGAGGAGGAAATTCACTACTCAATGGGAGGTGGAAATATTTCCGTAAGTAACCTTCGGACCTTCATACTCGGCGCTGGTGGTCCAATTCAGCGACCATTATTCATCTGGAACCAACTCGATCGATGGAGTTCCTTCGGAAAGCATGTGGCTATTTTAAGGAGCTGTTTTCAGGTCGAGCTGGGTTCGTGAATATCGGCCGCAAACTCCGTGCACGCGTCATTCCACTCGATTCTGCAACAGCGCACGAACTTGCGGCCACAATTTGATAGCGAAACGAACGCCCGAGGGAACGATGGTTAAAGCTGTCTAAAATCTACGAAGCCCTTTGCAGGGCTTTCAAGCCTGTCGTATAGAGCAGGAATTGTGTCCCGTAGTCCAAAGCGTGGCGTGATGAGGATGGCTCGCGGAGAACTGCTTATTCCCTGCAGTGGCAGATTTCCGATCGGGTCTGCGGCACGACGCAGAGAGGAATGTCGTTTCTTCGCTTCCGCCCTTCCAGACCGGTTTTAGACCGTTCTGCTCCCTCCTGGAAGGCCCGAATTCCTCGCCCCACGGGATCGGCTCCCTTCGATCCTGGGTCGGTGACATCCTCCCTTCCCGTCGTGACGTCTGCCTGCAGTTTGCCGTGACGTCACTAGCTGCCTCCTCTCGACCCCATCTTCCTCGCATTCCGCTGGAACGGTACTAACGATGGTTCTCATTGCAATAAAAAAAAAACCAAAACGCGGAATCCCTTATCGTCAGAGTTCAGCTGCAGCCGGCAGATCCTGGAACTTATTCATTTTTTTGTTTCTATTCTCATAGGTAACGTGCAAGTTTTGAAAATGAGGAACTATACTGAGGTAAACAGTAAGTCTCCTGCCTGGTCGTTTTCGATCGAACTGTGGGGTCGTGTCCTTGTTTCATGCGTATCCTGGAAACCATACCAATGTCGTCAGCAAAATGGATTTTCATCGGATGTATGCCTGAATAGCTCAAGCCTTCACGTCGGATATTTTACATTTTACTTTTTGCGCTTCGGATTCGGTCGAACCGTTCGTCCGAAATATTCGTGGATTACTTTCATTTTTCTCGGAATCACTCGCATGCAGGGATTTTCGTTCCCGGAAGAATCAGATGGTTTGTGCACGATCCAGAATTGATTTTCTTCGCGGAATTCCTGCGAACGAGGAGAGAGGTCGACGGAGTTCCGCTCCTAAATTTTCGATTTTGACGACACGGAACTTTCCACAGTGACATCTTGCGGAAGGAACCCGAAGCTTTCAGTCTGTGATGCGAATCGTGGGGGACTCTGACACGCGAAATTCCAATCGGTTTATCTCGTGACGGGAATCGGAGGCTCGATTCCGAAATTCGGCGTTTATTCGCTCCTGTCTACGATGCGGGAAAAGTAAAAATTCTGGAATTTTTTTTCCGTGTTTCGCATGAGCCTGATGCCTTTCGAAGGAAACTCCTGAATCATATACATGTACGTGTGGCTAAAATGCCTAAAATGTGGTATTTCCGGGTTTTGGGGCATAACAACCCTGTATACCAAATTTCATTCGCGTCGGAGGTGATAAGTGTTAATTGGCAAAATCTTTGGGCGATTTCCCATGGAATGACTCCTTCGCAACGTACAGTAACCCGGTTCCGACCTGGAATCCTTCGATTGCGTCTCGTCGCAGGGTGTCGCTCTATTAGATTTGAGGACGGACGGAGATAGCCGCATGGAGTTCAACTAGAGGCGACGCTCCGTGAGGATCAAAATATTACATCGATATCTGGTGGCTTGTCATCGAGAACGCTTATCGGTGAGGCGCCCTTCGTCACAACGGAATCGGGAATCGACTCGTTCGGGGATTCGACCCCGCAATGGGAGTGCCGCAACGCGATACGGGTGTCGAGTCGAGTCCGCTGCTGCTTCGCTGCTGCTTTCCCATGGAGGAGTCGTCGATGCGCGCACGCTAGGTGGACGATCGACAGGGACATCCATGTTGCGACCGATGAATGGGATTCGAGCGGAGCCTCTAGTTACGCTCTCTATGGT
The DNA here is from genome assembly GCA_905338385.1 of Darwinula stevensoni. NCBI lineage: Eukaryota > Metazoa > Arthropoda > Ostracoda > Podocopida > Darwinulidae > Darwinula > Darwinula stevensoni. Next base: position 69,119 of record CAJPEV010001011.1, read on the forward strand.
GAAACGAAGTTATGTGAAAACCAATTTTCAATGATTTGCCCTTTCTTCAACTCTCCCACCCTTCCCCACGGGACACACTGACGTTGGGCCTAGGTCTAACCAACGGACTTCAAGTTGCGGCAAGGCCTACCTTTGTACTTTCAAAAGAAACTCAATTCTCGAATTACGGGACAATTAGCCCTCTAAGGGTGAATCCATGGTCTTCGAGACTTCTCATTGAGACAAAAATGTTTCTCATATTAAAAAACAGGACCAGACGTCAATACGAAGGTTGAAGTAGTCGTGAATCTGGCTTAATTTCGGCACGGTATCCGGCAACACTGGGGGACGGTATGGAGCAAACACTCTAAGCCTAATTAAACGACAGCTAATTGCATATTTTATGCCGAAATGGTGCATTGCAAACAAAAAAAGGCCACTATTCGTCATCTATGAGTCAATATTAGGTCCCTTTCCTCCGAAAATCCACCCGGAGTTGCTCCTCAGTGGAGGAGAAAAAAAAAGGAATGAAATTAACATCATCCAGCTCCACAACCCCAGGGAGATGGAGCTTCAAGTTTACTAGAGTTTTTTTTTTTCTGTTTTGAGAGAGGAAGAAACAAGCCTAATTTCGTTCCTCCTCGTATTCCTCTCAGAGTGGAATACGAGGAGGTTGAATTAAGGAGGAGGGGGTGGGGGAGGGAGGGGGTTGAAGAAAGGTAATAGTACCAAAGCCTATTGATATTAGCCTTTTGAATGACAAAGCTTCACCTGGCTGTCATTAATCTTTCCCATGTCCGCAGTTCCCATGGCAACAGGAGGAATGCGCATGCGCAGTCTTGAGCCTGGGTCAGACACCGACCACTGACCTCCTCTGGTTCCCAGTTCTCTCCTAGCTCTCGCCGTCGACGGATCCGTAGCGGATGCAGGTAGAGCGGCGCTGAACCGACCATCGAAAGCAGGGTTGTTGGTCTAACGGCCGAATCTGGCAACCCGACTCCCACGCCTTCTCCTAAAAGTCATCAATCGCGCAACGAATTAAAACGAGCATGCTGTAATCAGCGCATAGCTTTATGGAATCTCGGGCTTCAAGTCGAATATTGGGATATTCTGCATCATCTCGCATTTTCCACCGAATGCGTTCCAAGTGCCCGCCATTATGGTTATGGAATTGTCTCGCTGCAAAAGTGTCTTTCTCGCGAACGATTATCAGAACCACTTGGCATCAGCGCTTTTTAATTGAGAATCGATGAAAATTCACAGGTGATATTTGGTTGGCAGGAGCCGGTCGCAAAGTGTCGTCTATGTCGACCGAAGGTAACGGAGCCCTGGAAATCCAGATCACGGTCAAAAAAAAAAAAAAAAAAATTATCCTTCGAATCCCGTCGATTCTTCGAAATCCCTCGAAGCAATTCGAGCGGAAGAAGTCTCTCCTCGAATTCCGGGGGAAAAAGAATGGTGGAATGAAACCCTGGCCCTTTTTTTACTCCATTTTTTTTGTCGTCCTTGGCAAGGGCAGGGGAGGATTCGTGACTCGGCATGGAATCGTGAATCGGCATTCACGGCGCGATGGGCGTGATGGGCGTGCCGCATCTCCTCTCACGCTTCCGCCTCGGCTCGTCCGATCCTCGTCCGAAATGCGAATGGGATGATGCGAGTATCCCCCGACCGGAGTTCGTTCCGCTTCTCTCGTTAAAAAAAAGTTTAATAAGAAAAATATTTGGATTTTTGCCAGGTCTTGTTGACGAAAGGCTTCAATCCCGGCGAACCGCTTTTTTATTTATTTATTTCTTACTTCTCTCCTTTAAAGTGAAGAAGAGATTTCTCGAGCGATGAGCGGCCAAAATCGATGAACCCTCAAGTGAACTTTTACTCATCAATTTTGCCGAGTTTCTGGAGGGAACGGGGGCATCCGTCATCGCGTTTCCAGCTTTCCGGCTTTCAACCAGGAAAGGAATTAAAATCCCCGAAAGAGAGAATCGAAACCGCGGAAGGCCAAGGCAAAAACGGAGTAAAATGGGATCGGACGTGATTCTCGCGTCTCCCGCACGATGGCGGTAGTGCGCCGTCACGTGCATTCGCAGATGCCTTTCAACTCCTTTTCCCTCCGGGTGCCGCGAAATGATCGCGAAAGCTCTCCGTGCCAAAATGCTCGATTTTTCTTTCGGAAATTCTGGAAACCCTTCGGCCCTTCGAGGGTCCGATCCCGGAATTTTCCGTTTGGATTTCCGACGGCGAGGGATTTCCGAACGGAGCCGCTCCGTTTCCTCGCATCCGCGATTCTAATTAGTCGCGGACTCCCGGAAATGAATCCCGCGAGAGCCCCATTGTGATTGCGTCGAGTCGATTGCACATCCGTGTCGTGTTATTTCGGAGCGGATTCGACCGGAATGGACCGACTCGGCGGCTGCGCCCAGGCTCGATTCCACGATTTTCCGCCGTCATCGGCCGGATCAAAACGGGGGAAGGAGGGAAGGAGGGAAGGAGAGGACGGGGGAGGGAGGGAAGGGGGGGGGGGATCAAGTTATTACCCCGGAACAATACGACTCGTTAGGAAAGAGAAACCGTCCTGTAATGGCGCATGCTCCACATATAATCATTCATGCTAATACGGTTTCAATATTTTTGAAGAGCCGAGGTTCCCAGGACGGCGAGCGAGTTCGTGGCGGCCGAGTGCAGATCCAACCTGTTCTCAGTGGCAAAGACGCTCAGAGGCTTTCGTCTCGTTAATCCTCGAAGGGGTTCAGGTAAGCGCGGGGTTTCTTGTGACGCCGTGGGATGGTTCATGGGGATGGGGATGGTTCATGGGGATGGTTGATGGGGATGGGAATGGCTCGCTTCTCCAACGAGGCGATGGGCGTTCGGCTTTGCTCTGCCAGGACGTTTTTTTGGCGCTTCGTTTCGGGTCTTTCGGGATGGTTGATTTTCTCGACTGGAATGATTTTTTTTTTCTATCCGGACGTCTCCGATAGAAACTTTTTTTTTTTTGGACAAAAGGGAAAGAGTTCCACGAAGTTGGCCGGTCGAGATCGATGGGGAGAGCGATCGGTCTCGGACGAGGCGCATTTCGCGGGAAGCTTTCAATCGCACTCTGCCCCTTCTTCCCCCGATTCGGATCGGGGGGAGACGGGGGGAGACGGCGTTGTTCCCCTGAGGTCGAGCTCGTTTTTCTCGATCCCCCGCGATCGCGGGAGATCGCGGGAGATCGCGGGCGAAACTTCGCGCTTGTTCGCTTTGAGACCTCTCCGGCCGATCTCGGCGTGGATCAGTTCGGCGTTCCGGAGGCAGAAAAGGCGGATGCCGTGACACGCGTTTACGTTAGAGGCGCGCCGGGAGGGGACGAGAGATCTTTTCCGATCTGCGAGAGACCCAAGCCTGATTGGATACTCTCGCCCCGACGACAGGCGAGAGTATCCAATCACCCCGTGGCCCCCCCCCTCCCCCCCCTTCCACCCAGTATTGGGTGGAAGGAGGGGTGGAAGAGGGGGGGGGTGGGGGGGGCCACGGAGAGTCGACGTCATCCTCCAGCCTCCTCCCACGTCCTCGCTCTCTCGATCACGACGCGAAATGCAGGGCCGATGGAGCGGCGGATTCCCGGATCCAATCCCGTCCGATCGTCGCGATCGAGATCGATCGACGCACGGCATGCCTTTCTCACGAAATGCTCCTCGTCTTCGAGCTCTCTCCCGACGGCCACGAGCTGCTCGGTTCACATCGTCTACGTTCAGCGGTGAAGTAATATGCAATCGCGCAATTTGGAGCGAAAACTCTGCCTGGACGAGGCGAACTCATCTGGACCTTTGGAATCAGAAAGGATGAAGAAAATTTCAAGATCTTTTGGTGGTTGCGTCTTTAGTCTTTAGTCGACTCTTTAGTCAGACTTAGAGACTGACTAGGCCCTAGGCCCTTTAAGTCTGACTGAACCTAAGGCTGATCAGACTTTGTCGGACTTTAGGAGCCCGTCAGTAATTTAAGTCGGTTTCACGGACCCCGACTAAGAGTCAGTGCAACTGAGGCTGAAGTCAGACCATAACAAATCAGACTTTTGGAGGAAAACAGCGCGTCTGGTCCTTCCTCTGCCTCATGCAGACGGATAACCTGCTTATGCAGCCATGGAAAGCAAAGCTGAGCTCATCCGGCACGGACCACGTTTCAAAAACTCACTGGGAAGGGTTTCACGTCCGCGATGTGGGGTGTCCTTGTGCATTCTGGAATCATCATGACTTTGATTTTATGGGCGATTTGGTGTGCTGAAAAATGAAGTCAAGAGTTCAAGAAATTTCTTTTGCACCGATATTCCAGGTGTTGACTAATGTAAATAAAAAGTATTAGATTACGTCAACAACACAGGTCTTTTATAGCTCGTGTAGGAGGCTCTCGCCTAGCAAAAGTGCACTGTGAAGTCCAGAAGACATTCCAAGACGAAATTCTAAGGCCCAACTCTATGGCTTAGCCATTCTCTTTCTTTACTTTACTGCCAGGACGAACATACTATGTAGTAGGAGACTGGCTTCAGAATTTATTATTGTCCGCTGAAGTCCTGTAAAAATGTCTAAAAAAAAGTTAAATATTTTAGCACGGGACTATTCTAACAAAAGAAAATCAATTGGTATGAGGTAGATGGTGACCTGCTCATGCGGGCGGAGAAGCGAATATGCCCAAATTCCAAAGGGCAGCTGCCAGTCATTCTCGGGCAATGCCGTTCTCTGGCTCGTGTCGGAAGTTTCTCAGGTGACCGGAGGCTCGGCTGAGCTGGTAGACCGACACGAATCCGTGTAATTGAGTTTGAATCGTTGTTGTCGACTATCTTGACGCATCAGGCCTGTGTCCGTTCAAATTGGTTAATAGGACTAAGCTAATGTTAGATTCTACATAAGGCCATGATCAACTAAAAAGTGAAATTAAGTCAATCGTTGAAAATTTAAGTGTATCTCTTCGTTTCTAATCCCCGGAATGAGACAAAGTAATCAATTATCGACTATAATGATTCATAAACGAATTCATACTTCCTTTTAACAATACGTTGTACGATGTTATTTGTGTTCATCAAGAAAATGAGAGCAGAATATACTTCGATAGGAAGGTTTTGGCATCTATGAAATATAAGTCACCGGCGTTACAAGTTCACTTGCAAAGTACCATACAGGCGCCACATATCCGCTATTCACCTGCCACTAATATAGCAAATGTAAAGTAGGCCATTTCATTGTTAGTCTAAAATTTTCCGTGTATGTGAGACTGTCCTTCTTGTCCTAGTTATGCCTGATTCAGGGTCCTGGTCTAATGGAACCTATTTTATAGTAAGCAAAGCCCTTAGTTTTGATGATTCCTGCCTTGTGTTCTTTTTTTTTTTGGCAGTGTTTATTGACCAAATCAGCTCAGCCCTGACTTGTGGGACAAGCTAGAAGTCATCTGACTCTATATGCAGTTGTTGACACCTACATTCTTTGGGAGAGAGCTTGGCCTCTAAGTTATTGCCAAGCTGGTTTTCTTTAGTGAAAAGAATGTCTAAGGTTCGACCAAAATGTTATAAAGGCTGTTATATATACCAGGTTGGTGGCTTTCATCAGGTGGCTTGTATATTAGTTATAACATTAGAGAACCCATTCAGATATAGGGTTTCACAAAAGTTATGATTCAAGGCAGAGAGAGCTTGCTCAAAATTATGGCTGTATCAATATAAACATTTGGCTTATATGCCAATTGCCAATTTTTGTTCTTGAAAGGTGACTGCTTCCATCACAATACTGATCTTTTTGTTTGTTAATGGGATAGGTCTTTTTTGCAGTTGGTGTAATGAAGATGACATTAACTTGAATTAGGTGCATCAGTTCTACATTGAGCATGGAGCAAAAAACCTATAAAAGTATATTTTTTTTTTAAATTGAAAGATAGAGATTTTCCAAAATCACCAAAAAATCACAAGAAATATTGTTTCATACCAAAGGAAAACTAGCTATAAATATTAGGTTCTGTTTTCACAGAAGGAGATATATTGTAAGGAAGAGCTTTACTTCACTTCTGATATGGAACATTTGTTTGAATCAATATAACAGTATTGTTTTAGTATTCCATATGACTACAACTAGAAGACAAGAAAACAAAGATCCAGACTAGGCCAGTTCAAGGTTTCAGAGTTTGTTTTAGGCAAATTCAGCAGCACGGGCTTCTTAGATGATTCCATAGGAATGCAGAATCCTCTCACAGTGCTCCTAGGTGTTAGCATTGGCAGAAGAAGTTGCAATCCTGACCAGGCCTCATTTTTGAGTTCCATTCTCTGGAATAAACACAGGTTGCATCTGTCACTGCCTGCTTGTAGGAGTTCACTAGCCTGCTACAAAATGCTAATAAATCAAAGTATGGGGAAGAGATGTGCATGTTCATCACACAAAAATTAAAAATATAAATGTAAAAATTAGAAAATTGGCTGGTCCAAATCTTGATTTAGTTGGTTTAATGGAAAACACCTGAATCAGCTAAAGTCCAATCCCTGATCTAAGGATGAGTATGCTCTTACTCAAAACCCAAGCAGTATGCACAGAATAGAGTCCTTAATGAGTGACAGACACTTGTGGAGCTCTTTGGGGCTTGGATTTGTCTAGCTTTCAGTTGAAGGTATACTCTGTCATGCACTAACTCTATTTGTCAATCAAGTTGATTTCAAGGCAGGAGTTCCCATGAAAAGAATTTTCCCACTTCCCAATATAAAACATATTAAATTAGTTTTTCATATACTCTATACATTTGTCTAAGTAAATGTCTTAGTAATTGTTTATCATTATTTGGCATTTATTAGTGCATGTTATTAACTTTCTATCATGACATAATATAATAAGTTTTTAAATGACCATGATAACCTTCAATAATTAAATTGGGGGGGGGGGGGGGGTGAAGCCCTTGCCTTAGGCATGAAAGCCCATGATGTGCTCCTCCTTAGTGCCAGCTCTTGCCTCAGTGTCAGAAGGTATGGATAGGAAGAGATTATTCCCTTGCCATAGTAAGCATTCCTCTGATGAACTGTCTCTTGAGTAGTATGTGGTTGAAGATGCAAGCCTACATGAATAGCCTTTGTCTCTATCAAATTTTCTTGGCTCTCCAGTTTTATCATATGCATGTGATGAGTTGAGTTTGCATTCATGTCGGCTTTCATTTTTGCTAGATCTTAGTTTACTTATCACCAGTGCAGGTTATGCAGTAATATTGTCACAGAAGAAGTGGATTGCAAATTACTTTGCAACTCAGACTAATTGCATGCCGAAGTTCATTACCATCTCCCTTTCCATATAATATAAGCTTTTCAGGACTCTAATTATAGATGAGATAACTAAATATAAGGGAATTCACTGTTGAAGCTATTTTTAACATCATAATGCAATAATTTCATATGAAAAGAATATTTAATGCTTAGCCTAAACATATGCTTAAAGAATTACTCTATCCCCAAGGGTACTTGTTTGACCATGGAAGTTGTGTTCTTTTTTAATACATTTCTTGGAATTCTTAAATGAATCTGTTATCAGAAATCACTTCAGGAGGAATAAAAAACTTTTCTTTTTGTAGATCATCCCAAGATTCCCAATAGGCCTAGCCTTATATTGGGCATAGCATCGATGCAGAAATGTCACATGTATGGACAGTTGACTGAACCACCTTGAAACATCATCCAATCTTGGAAAAGGCACTCATGATTCAAGCACCTGCATCCTAGGTCTGCTGCTTTGTCTTAGGACTTCTTTTTATTAGTTAGGTGACTATGCTACTAGTGCAAGTTATGCATGTGTTGATAAGATTGAGTGTAGAGATAGGAACCTTATCAAGTGGATTGAGCTTGCTGCTGTAATCATACTATAAGAAGACTCAGTCTTTGACATTCCAAGGTCATTGGAAGATTCTGGCCCTCATGCTATCTGTGTCTGCAATCCCAAAGGTCCCAATATGTCAGGTGAAATGTTAATCCCTTGATTGAGTTTGCCCCCTGGAGGGGTGAAAGTGCAAATTACCTTTCTCTGTAAAATTACAATTATGCATAATAGGACCCATTAAAATAATGCATTTTGCTGTAAAATTAGACCCATGAGATTTGCAGAAGATGAGCGGAGACTACATGACCTTGGTTATGACCAATGTTGTGTGACCTCAAGGGCAGATTCCCTCTTACTGAACATGATTATTATTGAGTCCCTTGGACACTTATGATGTCTGCCATGCAAAAGAATTTATCGAAAGGAATCTTGTAGGTGAGCATTGAAGGACCTTGCAAGTTTGAGAACCATCGGTGCGGTCCTTATTGTAGGTGGTGCCACTATCTAAAATGCATGACCTGGATGGTATTGGTACCCATAATATGCCTTCAAATCTCAGTCATTATGTTAACTCTTGTATGGCAAGTGGCATTAGTGAAACAGCTATAAGTATGCACTAGGTGCAGTTGTAGCTAAGAAAAAAATGTAATCCAAAAGTTGAAGGCCATGCTTAGAAAATGAGATGCATGTTTAACCCTTGTCATGTCAAGAAAACAGCAACTGCCTTCAAAAAATATTTTGTTGCAAATAAAGCAACACAAGAAGAGTGAAAAGTATGACCCATGGTTAATGTCTAAATCAATCTATTTTATCATAATTTCTTGCAGGTACCACCATGAAGAAGTTCTTAAACCTTACAAAGAGTGAGAACAACTCGAAAGAGAGCAGCAACTTCATAGGAAAGGTCTTCACAACTGGAAAACTCTCCCTGACAGTAGAAGACACAATTGCAGAAGGTGGGCCTGGTCTGCCAGTTCTCTTTTCATATGATTTATGCATAGGTTGCTTTGGTGCATTAGCACTGCAGGAGATTAGTATACTCCTGCTTTGGCTGAGTTAACTCTTGTTTTATGTCCATGGTGAAGCAAGGTATTTTAAATAGGCTTGTTTTGCTTAACTTATATGGTGTGTGTCACATTTTCTCATCTGACCTGTTTCTTTGCATTTCAGGAGGCTTTGCAATTGTCTTCCTGGTGAAAGGAAGTAATGGGGTGCATTACGGCCTCAAGCGGATGTATGTCAACAATGACTATGACCTCCATGTCTGTAAAAGGGAGATAGAAATTGTGGTATGTATACATTCATGATTAAATTTCTTGCATTCTGAAGCTTGGGGTCTTGATACAATTTCTAGAACTTGGTTCTATTATAGACTCCCCTTGTGTGTATTGCTATAAAATCTTAATTTGAAATGCCAGGATGTGGTGTAGGTTTTATTAAATATATTGGAACCATTATGCGGTATTTGAGTTGAAAGAAATTTAATTATAAGTTGCTTTTTATAGCTGCATTGATCATGAAGCAATTGTGAAAACTTGGGATTCTGATTCTTCCAGCCCACACATATCTCAATATATAATCTTATTGCTCTACACCTGAAAGCAATGATAGCTAATAATAATCAGGGTCATTTCAATAGCAGCTGTATATTATCAAGTATGTATTATCAATTGTGTCCAGCTTCAGTTAGAGTTGATTTGGTGTTGATACCAGTATCTGTGGCATGTGAATCATTAAGTGTGAAACACTGGGATGAAAGAAACAGAGGCCTCAGTCAGATAAATTAGTTATGAAATGTACATTGAAATGACATAAGTATTAATATCTCATGCTTCATAGCAATTTGTGGCCGAATTGAAATTAATTACTGCTTCACTCAGATTGCTTGGAAATCTGATAGTGTAGTAGACCAGGGTCAAATTCCTTCAAAACTGATTTCTGTTTATTTAGATGAATCTATACATAAATTAGTTCTCATTCATGAATATTTTTAGCATTCAGAGCTTTTGTTTAAAGTTGACTTCATTCTTGCTATGTGTTCTATATAATGTTATAACCATGTGTTATTACTATATCATTCATGGAAATGAATGGAAAAAAAGGAGGTGTTCCATGCATGCAACTAGTTTATCTAAATAAGATTCAATGTTCTTCTAAGGTTTTCAGCAATGGATCATTTTACCTGCTTATTTCAGAAACAACTCGGTGGGCACAAGAACATTGTGAGCTATATTGATCATTCCATTTCATCTGTCGGTGGAGATGTATATGAGATCCTCCTTCTCATGGAGTACTACCGGGGCCATGTTCTTAATCTCATGAATGAAAGGTGAGCCCAGTATCCAGTTTTCTCAGTTTGCTCAGAGTATTCTCTTCCCAGTTGAAAATAAGGATATATACAGTCAACTCAATAAAATGAATTTTATTTTTCACAAATTTTTGTTTCCTGTATCTAGCTGTTTGCCCATTCATGTGCTTCTTGAAAAGTTTCTCTACGACATAGTTCTGATAATTTGATTCTACAAAGTAATTTTTTTGCTTGAATTGACAAACTGTTCTGTATTACAAAGTTTTAATCTGTGGTGCATGTCAGAGCTACTTTCTTTTGTGCTTTCCTAGAAAATCTCATGTATCTAAATTAAGTATGTTCCACCTGCTTGTTGGTGTGGCTGTGGAGAATAAAGAAGCTCTGTGCATTAGTCTTAATCATAGGATCTTAACCCATTCACTACTTATTTAATTCAAAGGGTATGAGGAGCACCTCAACTATAGTCAAATGTTGCAGCAAAAGTTTTAAGGATGGGGGTCAGGCTATCAAAGCCTTCAACTATCTTTGGCTATTTTACTGTCAAATATCAAATTTTGAGCCTGAAACAAAGTATTTTAGCATTTTCTTTGGAGTTTGAAAGGAAACTTTTAAATCCAAGATGTCTCACTTAAGCAATGAGCATATTGGCATTGCTTGCAACTGAAACATTTTATATTAGCCAGACGTGTGTACCTGGATATATAAAGATGATTATCAGAATTTTTTTTTTTTAAACCTTCCATATATAGGAACATATCAGAAAGGTGTCTTCTGGTTCTTGTTTCATAGGTAACAAAAGGGAATCAAGATATTGAATGCTGAGAATAACCATCAGCATAAAAAGGAAAGGGGGATATTTATTTGCAAAGTTGGAAATTAGTGATCAGACAAAGGGAGGAAATTTGTTACTAGTATGAAGCTGAGGATAATGTGTTAGTATGTAAAATTTGATCATGTCTGCTATGATTCTTTTCTCCTAGACTACATTCAGGATTCTCTGAGGCAGAGGTCCTGACAATATTCTGTGATGTGTGTGAAGCTGTGTCACGACTTCATCATTGCCAGACCCCAATTGTGCATCGGGATCTCAAGGTTTGTTTCCCTTCACCACATTTCTGATGACATATCATTCTGTAATACCATTTCCAAACTTGTGTTGCATCCTCTTCTGACTCACCTTACCCTGTCAGCAGTGCTTGCTTTTGAAGTTATGAAGAAAAAAGTGGGCTTCCTCTGATTCCCAATGGCAAATTCATGGTTAAGTGAATGAGGCACACACCTTTGATGAGGATGCAATGTGATTTTTTTAATGGTGCATGAAAATGATCATTTTTATATGCTCCTATGGTAGAGCATGGGAATTAATTAACTTGGTTGCTTTTGAGTTTTCAGTCTTCACTGTCATGGGTTTTACTTAAACTTGAGCTGTTGGTTCATATCCAGTTTCATTTCTGCTCTAACTCTTTTAAACGAAGAATTGCTGAAATACATTTAAAAAGCTACACAAAATTGATTCTTATTACTGTGGATAGATATTAGACTTGGCTCTTTGAAGTGACCTTTTTTTACCCTATCTAGTAGAATGCCAAGTTAGACACTGGAAATGCCAAGAACAAGAAAACTAGTGGTGTTCTCTGTTTAATGTTTTTGGTGTTGATGTGGTGGAAACAGGTGGAGAACATATTGTTTCGTGATGGAGGTCCATACGTGCTCTGTGATTTTGGGTCTGCCACACCCAAGGTGCTGAACCCAGCAAAACAAGGGGTATCTGCTGTAGAGGAGGAGATCAGGAAGTACACTACGGTCTCATACCGAGCCCCAGAGATGATTGACCTCTATGCTGGGAAGGTCATTCACACCAAAGCTGATATTTGGGTGGGTTCAACTCTGTTGGTAAAACTTTACTTTTTCTAATTCTCCTTTGGAGTGGGAAATTTTGAGTTATGAAACAGTTTGTCATCTTGCTCTCATGTTGAACATTTTTAAATAGCCAAAATCTAGCTATTTCTATGTGTAAAATGTGTATTCAGGAAGTCATCTGATTGCTTCAAATGGCTGCAAAACACAGAGTAGCAGAAAGTTGTCTGTCTTGGAAGAGTTTTGACTGTCAGCTTTTATGAACTCCATTCTCCACTTCCCCTGCTCATAAGAAATTACGGCTTTAACCCTTTCAGACCTGAATTAGGGCCACTATCAGAACAATATACTTTTTTGAATTTTTGAGCTCTTTTGCTTATCTACTTTAACTTTTGATGTTCTATATATCATTTTCATTTTTTGTATAAATTTACCATATCGTACTATATATTCATATATTATATTATATAATAATATATATATAATAATATGTACATTAATGTAATGAGTTCTAGTGTTTAGACTGTCCACTCTCTTCCGGAGACTATACTGTCCGAGACTATCGGTACGTATTAATACGGGTAACATCTCTAATTTGGGGTGCAATGTCATGAGAATCCCAAGGAATTAGCATAGGCACAATGAAAATGCAATGTCCATTGGAATGGATTCTGGGTCTCAAAGGGTTAAGCATGAATAATGACCCTTCCAGGCTTTGCTGTTTGAAACAATAACCAGGTAAAGGTTATCTTTAAGCTTTCACTGATCATCATGACCTTTATCATTGAAAGTTATA